>JAODAL010026202.1:0-57191 GCA_025379985.1 Phyllomedusa bahiana
ACAATTTTAACCTTAATTATCGCATGATATGGAAATTTCGATCACCATAAAAACCTTGCCGATTTCAACTTTGTCGATAAAAATCGCTCAACACTATATTCAAAATCTCATAAATTCACATAAACATTTTGTACTGACAGGGTACCGTCTTCTCGTCCCTGTTTTCATATTTTTTTTCTGCTCTATGTCCCTGTTTTTTTTGTTGTAAAAAACATTTGAATTATTTGTGACGTTGACGTCATGCTACTACTGCCTCTTTGCACTTTTGTGGAGAATGCATAATTTTTGTCAGAAACGCTCCAATAAGCTAAATACAACCCTATTTCTTATTTTTCCATTTTAGTATATTCTGGATAATTTGTTTTTATTTTTTAGAATTGATCTGGATGTAAAGATTTTGCCATGATGCTCCTTATAGATGTTGTCACTTGAATAGCGTCTCTTGCATTTGCATTTGGATTCTTTTATACTAATAATACGTTCTTCCAGTTGGTTCATTGATGACACCACCATATACAGATCTGTATCCCTTGTTGTCTTTACATGTATTTTTTACCCCATGAACATGAGATCTCATTATTTTTGGTTATGTGGTCAGTTTTAAAAACCTTATGTTGTTTTATGTTATGCTTGAATACTCTTTACTAAGCACTCTTTAATATTTCCATATACTGTTTGTACTTTCTATATGGGTTCTACTGTGTGTAATATGTATTTTATTATTTGTGTTTTATTTCTATTTTAATGTGATCCACTTTTTTTTTTTTTACTAATATACTGTGTGTTTGAGGTGTTTATTTTTCTAATTAACACACACGTTTATTCATGTATTTTTGCGGCCCACATTTCATTTTGTAGATGTGTTAACAGATTTGCCTGACATGAGATGTCTTGTAACAAGTCAGTATTATTAAAGGGGTGTTTTCACAGAGGATCTTCCACATTGAGATTGGCTCATAGTATGAGGAGGGCAGTGCTTGTGGCTGTTCTAGCCATTTATATCCATGGAAGTTATGGATATAGTTGAGCACATGCGCTGAAAGTGCAAGGGGGAATGGCTTTGACAGAAAAAGGAAAAAGTTTTCACAGGAATGGAGGTATGGTTCAAATTTTGAAGGCATAGAATTTAATTACAAAGTAAGCCAAACAATATTTGATTTGAAGTTATACACATCTGAGATTGCACCAAATTTACCAAATTTTATGAACCACTGTGGTACATTAGAGACCTCGTTAGATTACTTGGTCTAGGTTTACGCTGTCTAAGTTATAGACCAGAAAAGTAAATCTGTCCCACTTTGTTTTCGTATGAATTCATATGAAGTTCAAAATAAAAATAACATGGTATGTTCTACTGGATGCAGTATTATGGAGGTTTTCCTTCTTAGAACAATACGGTGACACTATATAGCAGAACATCTAGAGCGACATGTATGAATAGGGCTGCGCTAGGTTTCTGATAGGCTTTGAGCCAAAAAACATGTTTTAGCCCATTTCTGTAGATGTATAAACAGTCAGACGTCTAAACTTGGCGCATTTTGGGCGACATGTATGAACTTTGGCGCAGAACGGCCAGCTCTAAATAGCTGTAAAGCAGTGTAGAATGCGCCAGTATGTATAAACCTGTTCTTCTGCAGCTCATACATACAGGCGCAGTGTAGGTGTAATCCTGCCATGAATTCTATCTGTGCCGCATAGTAAAAAAGTAGAAAATACTCCACAGAATTCCTGACAGCTCGGGCCATGCTTACTGATGCTAATTATAAAACTGTATTAAATAAAATAATTTCCCTAAAATATAAAATGAATATAAAATTATATAATATAAAATTAATATTTAATTAAATAATATAAAATGTATTGACAATTAAAACAATATAAAAGTAATATTAAATTATAAAATTGATAATAACTAGTGTTGAGCGATTATTATCGACAAAGTTGAAATCGGCACAGTTTTTTATGTTGATCGAAATTTTTAGATCATGCGATAATTTAGGTTAAAATCTGTGCATCATCAATTAAGATCGCGCCATTTTCGGCGCTTCCTGAGATTTTGGCGGCCAGCAAATCAGATTACAGAATAGAGCAGGGTGAGATGTGTGTGCGTCGTCATGACTGGGATGTGTATGGTTGCGATTGGCTGAAAAATCACATGACCTCGTTTTACATAGAACAGCCATTCCTGGTCATGATTAGTGTCTCTCAGCGTCTCATAGCAGTAGGACGTGCGCTCTGCCTGTGTCCAAACAGCTCAGCGAAATTATTCCATTTCTTCACAGAGAAAGCTCTACTGTTAGCTGTGATCCTTACAACTTAGTTAGGTTAGAGATTGGAAGATTTTATGTAGTTAGGTAGAGAATTTTACAGGAGTATCTACCGCTGTTAAGTCACGGGGAGGAGCAGGGGGGGGGACCCGCAGGCAAGCACAGGCAAGCTCTATAAAGAATACTGGATAAAGTTCACCAAGACTTAGTGTAGACATTGCACTGCAATAGCTTTATTATTAACAGTTTTCTATTGAAATATTTCCTGGATATTGGGCAGCCTGAACTTATATTAGGATACACATCTTTTATAGTAACTACAGGTCTCTTTGTTAGGTGCAAAACTCCACTTTTATTATCACTATACATTTCAGATAGGTGTTCTTTTTCAATTTTGCCCATTCCAGCTTTGTTGCTATAGCCACCTTGCAGTTAAATTAGAATCCAGCAATTTTGTAGTCAGCACAGGTTGATAGGTGCCAAAAATACCTTTTATTATCCGAATACATTTCAGATACGTGTTTTTTTCACTTTGGCGCAGTACAGCTTTGTTCATTGAGGCACCTTGCACTTAAATGTGAATTCAGCAATTTTGTAGTCACCACAGGTGAATTGAAATATGCCAAAAAATACCTTTATTATCCGAATACATTACAGATACGTGTTTTTTTTGCACTTTTGCCCAGTCCAGATTTGTTGATAGAGCCACCTTGCAGTTAAATTTGAATCCAGCAATTGTGTAGTTACCACAGGTGAATTGATAGGTGCCAAAAAATACCTTTTATTAGCCAAATACATTACAGATACGTGTTTTTTTTACTTTGGCGCACTACAGCTTTGTTCATTGAGGCACCTTGCACTTAAATGTGAATACAGCAATTTTGTAGTCACCACAGGTGAATTGAAAGGTGCCAAAAATACCTTTTATTATCCGAATACATTTCAGATACGTGTTTTTTCACTTTGGCGCAGGACAGCTTTGTTGATAGATCTACTTTGCAGTTAAATTTGAATACAGCAATTTTGTAGTCACCACAGGTGAATTGATAGGTGCCAAAAATACCTTTTATTATCCTAATACATTTTTTAGATACGTGTTTTTTCACTTTGGCGCAGGCCAACTTTGTTGATAGATCTACTTTGCAGTTACATTTGAATACAGCAATTTTTTAGTCACCACAGGTGAATTGAAAGGTGCCAAAAATACCTTTTAATATCCGTATACATTTCAGACAGGTGTTTTTTTCACTTTTGGTCAGTCAAGCTTTGTTGATAGATCTACTTTGCAGTTAAATTTGAATCCAGCAATTTTGTTTTGATTTGAGGGATTTGAGAATAGCTGTGATTTGCCGTCTTTTAAGAGACTTTCCAAAACTCTTACATACCTTCTCAAATTTTTATATTTCTGAACATGGATCGAAATTCAGGTGGTAAGCGAGTAAAGATGGGGGTAGGACATGGAGGTAGAGGTACGAGAGAAGGTGCTCCTTCCAGTGCTGGCGACAACATGCATGCCAGCGGATCGTCAGTCTGTCTGCATCTGTCTGCATCTGTGTCCGGAAAAGTCCATCTGACCACCGACACATGGACTAGTAAGCACGGCCAAGGCCGCTATATCTCTGTGACAGCTCACTGGGTGAGCTGGGTGGATGTCTCTGGGGGTGACGGTGGCTCTCAGGCTCGGCGCACGCTCTTCAAAACCGCAGGGATGGTGCAGGGTTCTTTCCCACAAGGTCCTCTGGTGGCATCACGTGCCCAGAGAAACCAGGCCGTGTTGAAATTAATCTGGCTGGGTGACAAGAACCTTGTGCCAGGCAAGGTGGTGTGCGATAACGGGCGAAATCTGCTGGCCGCCCTTAAGATCGGTAGGCTGGAGCACATCCCTTGCCTGGCACATGTCATGAACCTTGTCGTCCAGAAAATTCTAAAGAGCTACCCGGGTCTGGACTGCCTGCTGAGGAAGGCTCGAAGTCTAAGTTCGCACTTCCGCCGTTCGCACCCTGCTTCGTCCCGCCTGGCTGCGTTGCAGCGTCAGCTTGGCCTCCCCGTCAACCGTCTCATTGTTGACGTGGCAACACGCTGGAATTCCACCCTCCACATGCTCCAGCGATTGTGGCAGCAGCGCAATGCCATTACGCAGTACGTGACACATGGCCTGACAAGCAGCGGTGCGGACCTCGGGGTGTTGAGCCACCTAGAGTGGAGGCAGGTGAAAGAGCTCTGCACCATCCTTGCCAGTTTTGAAGAAGCCACCAAAATGGTCAGTGCGGACAATGCCCTTGTCAGCATGAGCATTGTGGTGATCTTAGTTCTGGAACGATCGTTGGACACTCTGAAACAACAGGTCCCGCCAGCGACGGAGGAGGAGACGGACACAGATGCGGACACGGAGCCTTTCTCTCCGTCAAATCCACAAGGCCCGACAGTTTCACAATTTCATCGGTCTTCATTAGGCAGTGGTTCGGGGTCCAGGGCTAGTGCAAGGTGGCGCATCAGCTCTCAGGGTGCATCATCTCAGGCAAGTCAGGGCTGTGTTGAAGCTGTGCCGGAGGAAGCGGAGGAGGAGGAGGAGGTATTCCTAGACACCGACGTTACCGACGTCCCTGCCTTGGAAAGAGGTTGGCGCGAATTTGAGGCGGAGGAGGAAGATGAGGAAGATCAGTTTGCTAGTGCCCCTCGACCCAGAGGCTTGGGAAATCAAGGCTCCATCTCTCACATGAGTGCTTGGATGTTCCATTTCCTCCAACATGATCCTCGCATTAAGGCCATCAAAATGAACAACAGTTACTGGGTGGCCACCCTCCTGGATCCCCGGGACAAAACAAAACTCAGCACTTTCCTTCCACCCACCAAAATAGAGAGTAAAATGCAGGAAATGGAGACCTTGCTGATTGATCAACTGGAGACATCTGTTGCGTCTGCTTCACGTTCCCCAAATGTCACGGTGGAACAACACAGCGACGTGACAGCAGTAGAGTGCCAAGTAGCCGTAGCGGCAGCAGCAGGCAAGGTGGCAGAAGCCTAATGGGTGACCTCTGGCAATCTTTATTTACCACCTCACCAATGCATGCAATGCAGGGCACACATCCAACACACAGAGACCAGCTTAAGATCATGGTGCACGACTATCTGCGTCTCAACACCGATTTATTGTATGTGTTCCGGACCCAATAGACTTCTGGGTATCCAAAATGGACGAATGGCCCGAGCTCGCTCGCCACGCCATAGAGGTGTTGTCCTGCCCAGCAGCCAGCGTCATATCTGAGCGGACCTTCAGCACAGCTGGAGGAGTCATTACAGACAAACGCATCCGACTTTCCACAGATAATGTGGATCATTTGACTTTCATCAAGATGAATCAGGCATGGATCTCTGATGATGTTGTGGCCCCAATTGCCGAGGTCACCGATTAGTTGCCAGTCTACTTCACATTCCTCTTCAAACAGAAATGGTCCTCTTGAAAACTTTTTTTTTAAAATGATCATTTCTTGCTGCATTGTGTATTCTCTTTTCCCAACAGTTCATTTTGCTGGTTTTGCTGTGAGGAGACTGTAAAAGACAGCAAGGTTTCATGACAACACCGTATTCCATTTACTCACTTTATCTTTAGAAGTTTTCGCATTGTCAATGGTTTTGAGGTCATGTTGCTGTGAGATACAGCTATAATTATGGTCCTTTGGAACAGAAATGTGGCTTTTAAGTGGCATTTCTACCTCACAATTTTTAATAGTGGCTGAAAAGTCCTATTTATAATTTTTTGTGGTCATGTTGCTGTGAGATACAGCCATAATCATGGTCTTTGGAACAGAAATGTGGCTTTTAAGTGGCATTTCTCCCTCACAATTTTTAACGGTGGCTGAGAAGTTATTTTTATAATTTTTTGGTTCATGCTGCTTTGAAATGCAGCAATACTACAGGTCCTATTCTAACAAATGTTGTTTCTAACAGACATTTGTTCTTCACAATTGTCCAAAGTGGCTCAAGAGTTATGCTTTGAATTTTTGGGGGCATTTTGCTGTGACATGCAGCTATACTACAGGTCCTGTTCTAAAAAATGTTGTTTCTAACAGACATTTGTTCTTCACAATTGTCCAAAGTGGCTCAAGGTCATGCTTTGAATTTTTGGGGTCATTTTGCTGTAACATGCAGCTATACTACAGGTCCTATTATAAAAAATTTTTTGTTTCTAACAGACATTTGTTCTTCACAATTGTCCAAAGTGGATCAAGGGTCATCCTTTGAATTTTTTGGGGGCATTTTGCTGTGACATGCAGCTATACTATAGGTCCTATTATAAAAAAATGTTGTTTCTAACAGACATTTGTTCATCACAATTGTCAAAAGTGGCTCATGGGTCATGTTTTGAATTTAAGGGGCATTTTGCTGTGACATGCCGCTATACTACAGGTCCTATTATAAAAAAAAATGTTATTTCTAACAGCCATTTGTTCTTCACAATTGTCAAGAGTGGCTCAAGGTGATGGTGCTGTCAGAAACAGGAATAGTAGGACACTGTTAATGACACATATTGCAAAATGACTTGTTTTTGCAAGATCATTAACATAACTATCAATCCCTATCTTGAGACAACCCATTTAATACAATTAAAAAAGAGAAACAAAGACATGGTGGGAAAAATGTGTTTTCTAGAATTAAACTACTAAAAAACTTGCATGTACAAAATAGCTGGTAAAAAAATTCCTCTGAATAGTACAAGGGAGGTACAGGAAAACTTGACCAGATGTAGGTTATTCAGAGGACATGGAGTATGGAGCACGGACAGAGAACAAAGTACAGAGACAATTTCCTCAAGCACGTTGAGTAAAATGAGAAAAAGAATACCAAGAAAAAGGCACCTGGGTGGAACAGGAGCGTTAACCACCAGTATTTCCAAGTGAAGCTCAATTGGTCCGCACTCATACGGAGGGGCAAGCGCTACCCAGGACAGGGACAGTAATATATCCAGTTGAAACTAAAATGGTGTTGAAAGACTCCTTTTTCCTGCACTTTTTAATCTGGGGTCATGAAGGTATGGGGCTCATGCTGTGGCCCAGGACAGGGATAGTCAATGTCCAGTGAAACTAAAATGGTGGTTGAAAGACTCCTTTTTCTGGCACTTTTTAATCTGGGGTCATGCAGGTTTGGGGCTCATGCTGTGGCCCAGGACAGGTATAGTCAATGTCCAGTGAAACTAAAATGGTGGTTGAAAGACTCCTTTTTCCGGCACTTTTTAATCTGGGGTCATGCAGGTTTGGGGCTCATGCTGTGGCCCAGGACAGGGATAGTCTATGTCCAGTGAAACTAAAATGGTGGTTCAAAGACTCCTTTTTCCGGCACTTTTTAAATCTGGGGGTCATGCAGGTTTGGGGCTCATGCTGCGTTCCAGGACAGGGATATTCAATGTCCAGTTCAAGTAAAATGATGGTTCAAATCATACTGCCTTCTGGCACTTTTTTAATTTGTGGGTCATGCAGGTTTAAGGGTCATGCTGTGGTGCAAGACAGGGATAGTGAATGGTCTGTGATTTTTTTCTGTGGCTTTTATAACCTAAGTGTGTTGCCTAAGATGTAGCACGCATCCATTTGACTTTTGTGGATGTTAATTCCAGGTTTTCCAGCCCTGTTTGGGTATAAGAATGAAGGTGTTGTTGCTCTCCCATAGACTTTAATGGTCATCGATCATGATCTACCATCGGCCATCGAATATCTTGTCGATGATGGTCGACTATCGACCATCGACCGATGTCGATGGCCAACGTAATCGCTCAACACTAATAATAACGCATCTACCATAAATTCTGTTATTATAGTATTATCAATGGTTACGACAACTTTGGGCTTAGCAGACCACTTTTAACTTGATCTGGCTGTTCTGACGATTATGCACCTACTTTTGGCATCCCACGTTCATAAATGTGTCTAATCCTTTGAATGTAGTGCAACACCTCCAGAACACCCCACAAATTGATCGGCACGCCGATTGTGCCAAAGTTTGGAGTGCTACTGTTCATACATCTATAGAACAGGGCTACAACAACTTTTTGGCACCAAGTACGCCAGAAAACTGGCGCAGTCCCGTTCCTACATGTCGCCCTTTGTGTCTGGACCGACACTTTTGAATGCATCAAAGATGCAGAGGCGTGTCGCACCAGATTTATAGGATTAGACACATTTGTGAATGTGAAAAGCCAAAATTAGGCGCAACACTATTGGTACAAGCCAGACCAAGTTAAAAGTGGTTTGACTGAGGCTAAAGTTGTCGTAGACAAACTAGATTTGCCTTTAAACCAAAAAATATCAATTATCTCTCGACTTATACCATTAAACTACCACAGATTTATGATAATTACACACTATAGAAAATTAAACATAAAATGAATATTTAATTATATAATATAACATTAATATTAAATTATATAGTATCCAAAAAATATAAAATTATCTCTTTTAAAAAGTCTGATTTATTAAAATATAACATCATTTATCCCATATGCAGAACACTGGAGAAGAAAAAAAAATCCAAATGGCAAAATTGTGGTTTTGTGGTCATTTCCTGCTCCCTAAAAATTGGAATAAAAGTGACCCTAAACTGTTACCAATTAAAAATACACTTCAGCTCGCAAGAAAGAAGTATATTGGTCGCAGAAAATGGCGCTGTGGCGAAAATGTATAAGATATAAAATGTTTGGATTTTTTTTTACGATATTATAACAACAAAAACCTTACATAGGTGGCATTGATGAAATCATATCAACCTGCAAAATACAGATAACACATCCTTTATACCAAAGAATAAAACATCGTAAAAAAAAAAATTATTCGCAAACATACCGCAGGTATGGTTTTTTTTACATTTTGCCCCACTTACATTTATTTTAGCCGTTTCCTAGTATATTTTATGGTACGGTGAATGACACCATTAGAAAGTACATCTTGTCCCGTATCGGACTGTTTGCTTTGCCAGCAAATCTGACATTTTGTAAAACCATGGGCCACATGTATGAAATGGTTTTGGTCTTTTGGTCTAAAACTCCCTTTTTTTACCATTGATGCCTATGGGGAAAAAAGTGAGTTTTAGACCCATGTGTATCTTCTAGTAATTAGATAGCCATCACAATGACATTTACTATGATCACAAAAATCCACAGCTCCTCCTTGACTCCAGACCTTCCAGTACTAAGAACTAAGAATGATATAATTTTAACATTTATGAGAGGAAAACAGACAATTAGAATTAGAAAATTATTCAAAACATAACTGTGAAAGGGATCTGAGGAGATTTTGTGAAAAAGGGAAAACGGAGGTGAAGAAGAAGGTCAATTCAACTGGCAATCAGAAACATGAGAATTCCATACATCAGGTGAGTGAATCTATAGAGTGAGTCAATATGAGTTCAGATTAGTCAGCTTTGTAACCGGGTGAAGTTTGGAAAAGGCAAATTTCTAAAGAGTTTTGAATAATGTGAGCTTGAGATGGATCCTGGCTGAATAAATGAATTCTGAAGGAGAGCGAGGTAATGCAGATATCTGACGAGGAGCTAACAAATTACAATATGAAGATAAATGAAGATGTCTAAGACATCTTTTAATTGAATTTTGTGTGATAGGCAGGTAGTACACCTATTACCTGAGAGAGGTAATAATATAGGAACAGGTAAAAGAACTTATAACTTGAAATATAACTTGAAATGCACAATGCATGTTGGTTGACATTGATCTAGTATGATTAGTGATCATCTATAGAGAAAGTCCCAACAGTATCCTTCCAATTATGTCATCAAAAAGGCTGGAGACAGCCATAGGCCCGGTTCACACTGGGACATTTGGAAAGTTTGTGATGCATTCTTTTAGGAAAAGCTAGAAGTGGATCCATAAGAAAGAAAAACTACAAAGAGGGACGTCTTACTTTTTTGTATTCAACCCTGATTTTGGGTAAAACAAACTATTACAACACTGCTGTATGTGCTGTAGAAAGAAGGGATAGGTTTATTGGGGTGTAAAGCTATACTATTGAAAGGAGGCTTTAGTCCCCTGTTCTCCACCTCTAGCCTGACTACAAGATGAGATACAGTAGGACATGGAGGCTGTCACATCTGCACCTATAAGGACTCTGCGATATCCTCTCTCCACAGCATTTGGCAGAGGAGGCGCTGTTAAGCTCTGTTTGCACCTCAATCTGATCACAGCCTTAGACACTCTGATTTGTTAATTGGTTTCTTGACACACCCATCTGCTGTTTCTCTCCTGGGCAGAACAGGTTAATTTGGATGTGATGATTGCTAGACGTCTCCACCTCTAGTCTCTGTCAAGAATGCCAAGGAGTTGGCCTAATCACATTCTGGACCGGGTCCATGGCTTCCTATTTATTACTCCTTTATTTTCACCTTTGCCGGTGATAGAATTTCTTGACCTGGTGTATTATTATTATCTGCTTGGTTCCTTGATCTTTTTCCTTGTCCTCTGACTTTTCTCTCGCCTCACGTTTTAGTACTTCTTTGCCTGCTCTGGCCTTTGACCTGGACTGCCTGACTATCCTTTTTCTGTCTTGTCTGTCTTCTGTGTGCACTTAGCCAGTGTAGGGACTGTAGCCCAGTTGCTGCCAGCTATCTAGGGCCAGCCGAGCAAGTAGGCAGGGACAGCATTGGGGGTTTAGCCTTAGGGCTCACTTCTGTCCTTCCATTTCTGTTCACCTTCCCCGGACATCCCTAACAGAGGCATACAGGTTCTGTATGGCATTCTCAGGCATAGATGTTGCAATTGGGTCTGTAGTCCCTTCTCATTGGTACATTGCTGAAACTGGTGTTGTAGAGGACCATAAAGGTTCAATTGGCAATAAATGTGGAAACCAGGCAGGCCAAGGAAGTGTTGCAATCTGGTGGAGACACTTCTGCATAGCCTTTGCTTGGTGTGGAGGAGCATTATCCCACTGAAAAATGCCAGCAGTCACCATAAGGCCTCTATACCCGAACCCAATCATCGTCAGAGACAGTTCCATTCTTTACCAGTCCAGGTTGCTCATTCACAAAACCACTACAAACGAAGACAATGGTGGCTGGCATTCAATGGCAGGACTTGTCATGACAGCAAGTATCCTTGTGATAAGTGCCTGGGAACGGTCTGGGCAGAGACAGGGGTATATAATGAAGGTATCATCTGTGTGTGGACGGTGGAAAAGAAAGCTGTGGAAGCTGCTCTTGCTTGTTGGTGGATTGAACAATTCTCTGTATTGCTGGACTTTTTAGGACATCTGGAATCTAGTTACCAACTATGCATGCTCTATTACAACCACAGCTCCCAATGCTTTCTAACAGATTCCTCAGAATCGCCAAGTTGGTGGGCCATTAGTTGAAATGACCATCATGCTTATTTCAGTCCAATGATATGATATCAAAGTCTGTTAACTGGGCAAAATGTCTTTTAGTGCACCATAGACATACGTCTAGTAGTTAATGATCTGTCACCAAGAAGTACACTACCCAAAAGTAGCCTCTGAGAGCCTTTTACTGGGCAGCAGGGAAAGCAATTTTATGTCTTCTTGTGGCAAACCTCAGTGTCTAATCAGACCACCAATGTAATTGTTTATCTACCTTAATATAAAACTGGCTACAGAGTTTTGTAGCAGTCCAACATTTCTATCTGGGTGCGTTATTATTTTGTTTTATATACAATGGTCCCTCAACTTGCAATGGCCTTAGGAAACGATATTTTCAACATACAATGGTCATCACTGAGTGTGGTTTCAATATACAATTTCATAGAAACTGCTGATCTGCAGCTTGAATTATTGAATGGAAGATCCGGCCAATTATCACGAATGTTTTACTTGTACAACTGTATTAGTGCAGTGCATGCAGTGATTGGTGATCTAGTAGAGCCTCTTTACAGTACAGCGCAGCTCCTTTGGGCACCAGGTGAGGGCCCCATTTTTTTTCTTCTCTAGTATATTGTGCATAAAGTATATGACCCAAAGAAGCTCCAGTCCTTAGGAAAGAAAGTGATTTCCAGCTTCCAGCAGCTCTTTCTGATATTACATGTAACGTATTTTCCAGGCTATAAGACACACTTAGGTTTTAGAGGAAATAGGAAAAAAAATGTAAGCGATAAGTGAGAGCTGAAGTGTACTTTTTATTGGTACCATTTTGGGATAGATGCGACTTTTTGATCACTTTTTATTACAATCTTTTTGAGGGATGAAATGACCAAAAAAACACAATTTTGGAATTTGGAATTTTTTTTCTTCTACGGTGTTCAACGTCTGGGATAAGTGATGTTATATTTTAATAAATTGGACTTTTACAGATGCGGCGATACAAATATGTGTAACTTTTTTATTTTTTTTATTTGTAAAAACGGCAAAAAGGGGTGGTGATTTAAACTTTTAAGATTTTGGTTTTTTTTATTTACTTTTTTTTTTACTTTGTCCCCCTAGGATACTTGACCACGAGGGGGAACACTTCCTTTTCCTATATACAGCAGTACTATTGTATGTATGAGGCTTCTGGCTGCCATGACAACTGATCGCCCCGGCAATTATATTGCGGGGGGGTGGCCGGATGGAGGAGTGGTGCACAGCGATTGCCGCGGCGCCTAAAGTGTTAAGCGCAGGGATGGAGCCGGCCCCATCCCTGTGTCTAGCAGCGCTGTACGGAGCGCGGCCGCCGGTTCCATCCCTGCATCCTAAATGCGACTGTGCTTAGCTGCCGCCCTGAGCCACCTCAGGGCGGCAGGAGACTGGAGTGCCGCGATGCTGAGGGAAGCCAGTGGCGGGCTTTAACCCTTTAAACCCCGCCGCAGGCCTCCCTCAGCATCGCTCCACATCAACCTCCTTCCGGCCTTAGATAGCTCAGAGCGGCCGCGCTAAGTAAAGCCGGTGGCTGCATTAAGGGGATTTTTAAACCAGTCGGAAAAGTTATATTCGGACTATAAGATGCACCCCTGTTTTCCCCCCAAATTTGGGGGGGGGGGAGTGCTTCTTATAGTCTGAAAAATACGGTAAGTTCTTGCTTTATGTGTATTAGTCGCTACTGTTCACATTACGGCTTATATTGCGTGACGTAATTACGCCCCGCAATTACGCCGTTGTGTGAACCTGGCGGGGGTGAGCGGGGGAGTAAATCAGGGTTGTGCACTTCGCCGGCCCATAGACTATCACTGCTAGCGTTTGGCTGGTCGCTATACGCCGCTTAAGAAGTGACATGCAATTATCTCCCGCCGGCGGAGTCGCCGGGCGGGGAGAGGAGACGTAATCCATATTCTCTATGAGAACTGTGAATTACCGTAATGAATGGGCCGTTTTCGGCCCGTAATTGGTGCACTTCGGCGCGTAATTACGGGCCGAAAACGGCCCATTTTAAGCCGTGTGAACATGGCCTTAGTCATCAGCTTCATTTTCTTTCATTTTCATTATGCATTATTATGTTGGTGACATTTTGGGACTTCTGAACCAATTACTAGTTTTCCATAAAGTAATGTTTTTAACATACAATGATCATCCTGGAACCAATTAATGTTGTATGTTAAGATTGTATATATGCCTTAAATTTATTTGAATTTATACACAGGTTTTATATGTTTCATTCTGTACCATGTTTCATTAGATGTAGTAGTATTGAGCTATTATTTGCTTGTGACATTTAAAAGATGGTGGCCCATGGCGTGTGCTGCTATATAGTCTCCTGCTCGTCTTTGCCATATGCATACTGATCTATGGATGGAGCAGAGTTTAGCTTGACGATTAAATCACAGCTTTTCGTGTTATGTGTTCTTATCTGAAAACAGAGGCCATTGGAAAGCATTGAAAAAGTGGAGATAACAATATGATATCATTGGGCATCATCTGTCATATTCTATTTTGCCATTTCTGTAATAGAATAAATGTACCATCCTAACAGCACCAGAACACTGATAATAATAAGTCTCATGCACATTGCCATATTATGGCTCTGAACAGCGTTCAAATTGTGCAAGGCCAGAACAGAGCATACATATACCTCTATATGCCCTAGTGTATACCCATATGCCTTCTTCCAAGCAGAGGTCCTGAGAGTTTTTTTCCTGTCAAATCCAGTACTAATTGGACAGATGGCATGAACCATCAGATTTCGCATGTATGTTTAATGTCTCTTCACCTCATATCAAAATTCTTACTGCATTATGTGAACCGCAAGGTCACAGCCAAGGGGGCTGAAAAGCAACAACTGCTTTTATGAACAAGAAACTTACAGAATTTTTAAGAATTTGACAAGTCCAATGACAACTCAAGGACTTATATCTACAAGCTGTTTTTCCAATACATTAGGGGAAAATACACTGAAAGACTAAACAATAAATTCAGGAAATCTGTTCATCATTTCGATGTAAATATGTGTTTTTCGAACTGGTCTAAAAGTTGGCTGGAATTACTATGGAATTATGATCACAGGAAGGTCAGTGAGAACTGAGAGGGCTGTAGATAGCGGTTACATAGTTTTAGGAGTGGTCCAGAAAATAAAAAATATTGTTCATTGGAGCCTGTGTGGATATAAAAAAAAAAAGTTATATTTACCTACAGGTCCCCGCTGCTAACGCTCCCCAGCTTTCACTTACAATCTCTTCCTCTGTATTGGGACAAGAACCCCAAAGTCAGGAAGAGTGGATCCCAGGGAGGTCAGGAGCAGCAGCGGTGGGGGACCTGAAGGGACGTCTTAGGCTATCTTCACACGGCTTAAACTGGAATGTATCTCGCCCCATATTTCGCGCCGTAATGCGCTAAATATGGGGAGAAATACGGCCCAGTCATTACAGTAATCCACAGTTCTCATAGAGAACTATGGATTACGTCTCCTCTCCCTGCTCGCACAATACAACGAGCGGGGAGATAAGTGACAAGTCAATTACTAACGGCGAATACGCGACGCTAGTAATGAATGTCTATGGGGCTGGTGGGCTGCTGCCCCCCGCATCGCGGGAGTCGGCGCAAGCTCCTGTAGTCCCGGCATAATTACGTCCCGCAATTATGCCGTGTGAACATAGCCTTACATGTATGCAGAAATTTTACTATTTGTTTAAAGGCTACAATTTATAGCAATTGTACCAATGGTTTTAGGATTGTCCTTAAGCTTTAAAGGGAACTTGTCAAATATTCTGAGGGAATTCCAAAGACGTTTGTACCAGGCAGCAAGGCTTGAGGCAGCATGAGTGGCATTGCTTATCCCAGTGGATGATCTTACCTGTTTTCCAGTCCAACAAAAGAACATGCAGCTGCAACTGCAGGAGACTAAGGAGAACTGCTGCAGAGGAGCGAGGGAGATCATAGAACGAGATCTTCTCTTGGTGGGACCTCCCAACCTGTAGTGTCAGTGATTTGGTACAATACAAAACAAAGGGCGACATGTCCTAACTCGCCAACGCCAGTTTTTTGGTCTATTTTGTGCCCAAACCACTTTTGTCGCCATATTCTTGTTGTAAATGAACTGTCGTACACTAAAACTAGGCGCATTATACACCGGGCATGAAACTTTGTAAGACGCCTAACTATGGTGCACTGTGCGCCCCCGTTGCGCAATGCGCCTATTGAGGCGCATTACATATGTTATGCGCCTCCGTCAGGCAATGCATCTCTATAGGCGCATTACATATACTACCAATGATATGTTATGCGCCGCGAGTTGCGCAATGTGCCTTTTTTGATGCGATGCGCCTTTTTAGGCGCATTAAGGTATACCTGACGCCAGTTTTTAGAAAGTATCAGACTTTCAGGTGTACTTTACACTGATTTAATGTGCCTGAAACTGGCATGGATACGCCACTTTTCGGACATGTCGCTCATAGTCTTTTAAGACTTTCCCATTGATAGAGGAAAATCCCAGAGGCCTTTCTAGACAGAGGACTGGCAGACAGAACTTGGAAACCGGGATGGATGAATAAAGTTTCCTGTGGAACCAGAATCCAGGACGGCAGAGACTTGAAAACTGTGTTCCTTCTCTGTTAGATGAACACATCTTGAGGAGACGTTGATGGTGGCGGTAGAGGACTTTGGTAGACTGCTGCAAGCTGGAGAAAACTGTGAGGCTATGGGAGCTCTACATGCTGGCAAAGCTCTAACTCTCTTCCAGACAAACAGTTGTCAATTCTGGTGGCTAGAGTGATGAGGTTGTCCAGAGTAATTGGTGGATCACAACCAGCCAGCTTGTCCTTGATGCGCCCAGCGAAGCCTTTCCAGAAGGACGCTACAAGAGCCTCAGTATTCCAGACTAGTTCAGCGGTCAGAATGTGGAACTAAATAGCATACTGCCCCACCATGGAATCACCTTGACGTAAATGAAGCATTGAAGCCAGAAGTCGCAGCCAAGTTCCTCAAAAACTTTGCAGAAGAAACCCAACAAATTCTGTAAATTAGCCATCACTGGATTCCCCAGCTCCCTGGCCAAGTCTACACTTCGACTCGATCAGTATGAAATTGATGCTGCACGAGTTCAAAATGAATAGTGCACTGGTTGAGAAACCCCGTGACATGTCTCAGAGTCACTATGGTAATGAGATGGCTGTGGCAGGTGCAGACTAGAACTGGTGAGGACCAGCAGAGGCGGGGTCACAACAGATGCAGATTCAGGTGTGGCTTCGGAAAGCTGTGATAGTATGTAACATTTGAAATATTAGTGCCTGATGGACACCTAGAGAAGTTACCGCTGCTGTGATTTGAAGGAAATCTGACAGAGGAGCCTCGGTGAGATCCATAGCCAGATTGTACTGTCTCAGATGCATGTGTGGATCCTCTGGGTCATTGTAAGAGATAATGAGGACCACACCAGGGAGCATAAGGAGCACCCCATTATTCACGAGAGTCCACCGGAAGGCACAGTGCAATTGGCTGCGAGGGACTCCCAGGTTGTTACCCCGGAGGTGGCTACTTCTGCCTGCCGAGTGCCGGACGAGGAACCAAGGAGACAAGCAGGGGTGTAGTGGAGTAACAGGCAGGCAGCAGGTAGGCGACTGCCTAAGGCGCTACCTCATTCCAGGCAGGAAGGAGGTGCAAAGAGTCATGGAATAAGATGAATTTTCTAAGGGGGATGGTATGTGCCTTGTTTGCCTAGGATACCAGTAGTCCAACGGAAGGAATAAGAAGCAGAAGAACAAGTGACAAACACAAAGGTCAGAATCACAGAGTAGCACCAACAATCTGGCCCAGAGCAGAGGAAGGAGGTTCCTTAAGTACACAGTGGTGCCAAGTCACTGGAGCACAAATGATGTGCTAGCCCTTTAAATCTTAAAGAGCTGGTGAGCGTGTGCCCTAGGGAGGGAGTGCCTGTGTGATGGATACCACCAGCAGGGAGCGAGGTGACATGAGTAGATGCCGGCAGGGGCTGGAGAGAGAGCAGAGACACGAGCATGTCTGCACTCTGAAACGGGGACCGCGGCATGAAGTGTGACAGCTCAGTGGCAAGATGCTTCAACATTCTTAAAAAAAATTACTTAACCTCTTCCCACTGCAGCAAGTTTTGACCTTTCTGAGCCAAAGCCCCATTTTTCAAATCTGTCACTATATACGGGGATAACTTTTAATGCTTTGACATATCCAACTGGTTCCAAGACTGTATCTTTTTCATGTCAGGTTGCATTTTATTATTAGTGGTAAATTTTGGTTGCTACATTCTGTGTTGTTTTTTTTTTTTAAAAATATCAGAAGTTATCAAAAATTAGGAAAAAATTGCTGTTCGCAAAACTAGCATTTTTCTGCTTGAACAACATGCAAAATAATTAACAATTAACATCTACCAAATGTCTACTTTATGTTGTCATCATTTGTTAAATGTCCTTTTATTTTTTGGGACTTTAGGGAAGGCTATCATTATCAGATTGGTCTGATTCTGCACCCCAGCTGATCAGCTGTTCGCCATTAAATGGGTTGTCTCACTACATTGATTCAACTTACCTCAGTCCTGTTTTCTTGGTTTCACTTTGAATTCAGGGGTGTGTTTACTGGCTTCCACTAGGCTGCAGTAGAAGCGAGGTCTGTAGCTATAGCGACCAGTGCTGGCAGCCTATAAGGAGAGATCAAACAGGTCTGTAGCTATAGCGACCTGAGGAGCTGATGCAGCACATACAAGAGGAGATGTCTCAGAATAGGCAGGATATTGTTAATGGACACGTTACAAAGTGACTTGTTTTTGCAAGATCTTTAACATAAAAATCAATCCTTGCAGTGAGACAACCCCTTTAATGTCTTATGTTGGGTACATCTCCTTGAGTAGAGGACTAATTACACTGATCAAAAGAAAAACAAACCTATAACCTATGCTGCCCCTCTCTTACCCCTGCCTACAATTGCACCAAAAAGGGCAGCTCCCCTAACTGAAGATTCATACCTTTTTATTTTTGGGTGTCAGACACACTGGCGTATATATCTCCCATATATACATGTGGTTTTAATCTTATTGCTATATCTATAGAAATAGTACTGCAACTAATGCTCTTCTGATAATGATTGGGAGCTTTTTACAGTATGCACTGATGAAAGGTCCACTAATGAACCTTCTTTGTAAAGGCGAAATTCGTCAAGATGGTTCTATAAACTTAGGGCGACATCTATGATTTTTGGCGCCCAGGAGCCATTTTTGATAGATCATAGATTTAGCCCTTTCTAGCTACAAAGCGACACTTCTGGCTCAGGTAAACCACTTTTAAAGTGCTCTACCTGTTTCAGCAGTAATGCGCCTGGATTTGCCGTATTAAAGATATAAATGTGCAGCTTCGTACGGTTGCAGTGCGAAACGCCTCCTGCATGCCCCCCCAATCTCAGGCGCATTACAAAGTGCCACGGGCAAACAGAGCTGTGCCAGATTTCGGGCTGAAAAGACAGTATATACAGTCCCTTGTAGGTCTATCAGCCCCCTGTAGGTATATATGCCCCCTGGCACATTTAAAGGAGGTGAGATTCAACCAAGTGTCGTGTCAAACCATCCGTAACCATTTACATCAGTGTGGTCTGTGTGCCAGATGACCAGCAAGGGTACGTGACCACAACACTAGGCACAGGTATCATCGTCTTGTATGGCCCAGAGAGCATCTACACTGGACGAGGGACCAGTGGCCCTCACTGCTGTTCAGTGATGAAAGTGAATTCAGTCTGAGCAGAAATGATGGCCGCCAATGATGCTGGAGACATCAAGGAGAGCGCTATGCATCAGCCACTGTTGTCACCAAACAAGCCTTTGATGATGGAGGCTTTGGGCTTGTCTCCATGGCACAGATTATTGGTTGGTTTTTCAATAGAAAATCTGTACGGTTTTTTGACACCACCAGCGGTCCGAAAAACTTAGAACATGTTCATGCTTCCGCCCGGTTTTCGGGCAGAACATGAGCATGTGGGTACGAAGGGGGCGGTTTGAATCCGCAAACCGCTGACAAAAGCTGTCCCCCTGTGTGACAAAAAAAGTTTCAATACTGGTTGTGAAATCCGACCATTATTTGGTCTTTGCCGTGTGAACGCACCCTTACTGTGTGGACAGGTGTTTCTAGTCAATAAAAAACCGCCCTACACTTTGTGAATGGTACAGTGACAGCATCTACTATTTGAATAACATCATTAACTCATTAATGACCGCCCACGACCGCAGGTGGTGTACAGTAGGTCCTCTTTCTGCAGAAAAAGGAGTTTTGCGGCTCCCAGTACAGCAGCTAGGAAGCAAGCTGTAGTCCATGATGACCGCGACATATTCAAAGGGAATTCCCCTGCTCCATCAGGTGATCGGGACTCCCGGGGACTTTGTGGAGCCCAGGGAATATCTGTTCTGTCAGCCCTGGGGTCCTAGTGTAGCACCAGGGCTGTCTGTATAACAAACCTGCAGTCAGGGCACACTGTGTGCTGCCCTGACTGCTGCCTGTGTCATACTGCCACAGATTGAAACGTAATAGCAGATTCATATTCAAAAAATTGTACAATAGTTATCCCTTAACAGGATTTTATTTTTTTAAAGAAATAAAAAAACATAAAGTGTGGGAAAACTAAATAAAATAAATAATAAAATAAAAATAAATATTTAATAAAAAATTATTGTGCATATGTTACACAACTCCCCCCCCCCCAAAAAAAAATACACATATTAGGTATCCAAACTATTCCCATATAAAGTTGATCTTCTCCCTCATAAATCAATTACTCATTCTACTGTATTATTGAAAAAATAAAAAGGTTACGACTGTTGAAACGCAGAGAGGCAAATTTGCTGGTCATTGATGCCTAGGGCTTAAGGGGTTAATGAGTATCTTGATGTCTGCTTTACAGCTAACAGTGAGTCTGAGCAATGTAATACTTATATTGTAATCAAGTTGCCTGAAAATTCATTTTGTTTTCTTACTGTACCTCAGCTTTATATCATTTGGATCTATTGATTTTATAATATTGTTATTTTGCTGTATTGTACAGTATATTGGAATAAGTTACCTGCCTTATTCCCTATAACATTGTGTGTATTTTCAATCTTAAACTCTGGGACGATTTTATCATTGATCTAATTAAAAGTTATGTTTTAGTCAGGATAATTTTTTCTTCAGTGATTTCCTTACATACCCTGACAAATACTTAGGGCGACATGTCAGAAAAGAGGCGCTTCCACGCCGGTTTTAAGGCGCATTAAATGAGTGTATAGTGCACCTGAATAAATAAACCTGTCAAAAATCTGGCATGTGGTCTGCCTTGTATAGCATATTTAATGCGCCTAATTTTGGCATATACCAGAAAAAAAAAGGAGCATAGCATATCATTGCTAGCATATTTGATGCACCTACTTTAGGCGCATTCAAAAGTGTCATGCCTGGTGTATGACAGTTCATTTATATAGAGAATACAGCATCAACAGTTTTTTGGTGCAAAATACACCCAAAAAATGGTGCAGCCCTAATGGGACATGTCGCCCTTAATGTTTGCGTGTGTTTTTCTTATAGTGAAATAACCAGAAGTAACAGCAATGATGTCCCGTCAGACCAGAAGTTAGGTCTCAATGGTAAATAGCCCCAAGTCCTAACTTTAGGGTTAGTTTTACAGTTAGGCTATGTTCACACGGCATGTTGACTCCGTGTTGGGATATGTTTTTAGATGTGTGTTTGGATTCGGGTTTTGGACCCTAAATGAACCCAAACACACATCTAACAATGTGTAGTGTGATTGTCATTGATTGTCATGATTCCTGCTATGCACCGTCGGCGTGCCCGTGTCTCCCGTGACCCAGCCGCTGCTGCGGCATTCTCTAGTGTCCCTAGCTCTTGTCACTCACCTGTCCTGGCTCCTGTCCGTCTTGCAGTTGTTCCTGCTGGCAGATACAAGTCTGCCATTTGTCCTCTCTGGCTTTCCTGGCATCCTGTGCGCACACGTGCACCCTCCAGGGGCACGTGTGCGGCACTGCACTGTATTTAAAGAGACAGTGTTCCTGTTTCCTGCCCAGTGATCTGTGACCTCTGGCTTCATAAGGAACTTCCTACCTGGATCAGTTCGTTGTTGTGCTTTCCCTTATATAGAGCGTGAACCCTTGGCTGCTGTATGTTCATCTGTACGTTTACCAGTTTCCTGCTGAACATCTGCCGTTGCACCTGTCTGCTGATACCTGACGTTATACCAAGTCTGCTAGCGTTCTGGTACTCTGACATCTGTTAAACCCTTTAAGCCCCGGGCCTGAAAAGTAGTTAATGACCAGAACATTTTTTTAGTTTTTGCCTCCTTGCATTTCAACAGAGTGTAACTTTTTTATTTTTTCAATGACGCAGTTGTATGAGGCCTTGTTTTATTCGGGACAAGTTGTACTTTATGGGGGAATAGTTTAAGTTCACTTTTAAATAATTGCAGATTTTTTTTTATTTTATTTTTTTACATTTTTTTGTACACCATTCATATGTCACACTTAATAACTTGTTAGATTAATTCTACAGGTTATTACAGTGTGTGTTGATAGCTAATATGTGTAGGTTTTTTTGTGTGTGTAATATATGCACAATTATTTTTTATTAAATATTTATTTTATTATTTATTTTTTTATTCATTTTTTTTTTACACATTTTATGTTTTTTACTTTTTTTTTTTAAATCCCATGACGGGAGAACTGTTTTACTTTTTTTTTATTTAAACACTAATGTATTAGCACATTCATATATGCTAATACATTCTAATCTGTGTCACTTTGAAACAGGCAGTGATCAGGACAGCACACAGTGTGTCCTGTCACTGGCTTCATACACAGACAGCTCTGGGGCCACTCTAGGTCCCCAGGGCTGACTGTGCAGCCATTCCCCGGGCTCTGTCGGTCACCGGGCGTTCCCGATCACCCGACAGAGCAGGGGAATCCTTTGATTGCGCTGGGGTAATGCTCCGCCGCAATCGAAGGGTTAAAGCACCGGGTTGCGGAGTTTACCTCCGGTGCTCGCAGGAGATGCTTTGGGATCGGGGTTGTGTAGTACAGCCCCGATCCCAGCGCAGCTGTGGCGCCCGGAGCCGCAAACCGCGAAAGTCGGCAGACGACTCCAAAAACTTTCTGCAGACGAACGACCCGCACCGTCTGATGCCAAAAGACGGTTGCTACTGTCGTTAAGGGGTTAACGGCTACATCTGCGGTGCCCTGTTCTCCATTCCAGCACCAGCTATCCAGTCCTGCGACTTCGCAACCCACCGCACAATGTTTATCATCCTGCGCCCCGCTGTGGACCCTAGAGGGAAGGCGGCCATACCCGATTGTTTCTAGCCAGCTTCGGTTAGAAAAGAACCAGTGATTTACATGCTTTCAATGTAAAACACGCTTCAGTGTTCAGACAAGTGGTCGCCGATGCGCCGATGCGCATTTACTTGCGTCTTTCTGATGCGTGTTTCGGATCCATTCAAAGAATTGTCGTGTCAATTCTTGATCTGTTTGATGCAGCAGACGACCTATTTAACACTTTAGGGTGCTTTCCTGTTGCAGCAAAGACACATCCAAACATGCACCTGTGTTTTGGATGCGATTTACGCAGCGCTTTTGAATGCCTTTTTTTCGTATCAAAAATGGATCCAAAAACTAATCCAACACGCAGTGTGAACATACCCTTATAGCTATGGCTAGACATAGAGTTTGGGTTAGGTTTAGAGAAAATAATTCAGGTTTGTGACATACATAACCTGAATTATTTTTTTCCAAATCCTGCCTAACTTATGTTGAACCTAACATGGGCCCTTTGCCATTCGAGCCACTCTAGTTAGTGACGTTGATCATTATTGCAAATCTACACATGCAGCTTTTGTCTTTACTATGTATTATTAAAGGGGTATTTCAAAGTTTTGCCGCCACTAGGATTTGGGATAAAAGAAAAAGCAAACCTATACTCACCACTTTAATTCTTGCCCTATTGCTTCCAACGCCACCATTTTGGTCCTTGCTGCCGGGTTTTGTTTAATTGGCTGCTGACCCACCTTGGCGATATACGGCAAGGGACCCCTGAGGCCAATGAATGCCTACAGCTGTGAAATACGTATATGGGCACATCCTCACTGCAAATCCTTTGTTACTGTATCACAATTTAGTAGTGGCCAAATTTTTTTTTAAACTTTTGATGTAAACGTTCTGCTCTCTCAGGCCTTACACACATGGAGGTGCATGGAGCCCCTGTGCACTGTCCATGAGCTGCACTATGGTGCTTTTGTATCTTAACCCGATACCAACATTTAACGTACAGTATCTCATAATGTTGGTAAGGGGGTGAGTAGTGTTCACTCACTGAGGTCACGTCTTGTGTGGAAGGTAATGGCTGTAAGTTACAGTGAAGAACTACCACCAGCAGCTACAATGGGAAATAGCTCTTATACCAGCATTTTAACCCCTAAGATGCCCTGTTAATGGAAACCGTGGGATTTAAGGGATTAAAAGATGGTTCTATGCACTATTCTGATGCCAGCTAATTGTCATGGAGACTGTGGGGGGACCTAATGAATAATGACTACCAACTCATAAGGGATTGACCAGCCACTACAAGGAAGTTTTTTAAGTTCCAGATCATGCAAAACAAGTCACTAATGCAATATGTGTCCAATCCAGAGTCCTACCTGTTTCCAAGATATCCCTCTTGTAAAGGTTGGCGAACACTCCAGAGGTTGCTAAAGCTACGAGACCAGTTTGAACTCTCCTGATAAGCAGCCAGCAAGGTTTGCTAATAGCTTACAAGACCTGGATTTACTGGCAGCCTATGGAAACCGTAGTGGCCCCTAATTCCACGTGAAACTAGAAAACATGACTGAGTTAATATGAATCATTGTAGTGAGATAACCCCCATTAAAAACCGTATTAAACTGGTACTTATGGTCCTGACCCATTCCCGACCGATAAAGTGCTGGTACCTCAAATGTTGGTAAGGGGTTAAAAAGTGCATATTGTCCAACTGAAAACAAGCCATTGTATGTCTATGTAGAGGGGAAAGTAAAACCCTGTGGCGGGAAATTGTTAAGCTAGTAAAAGAGCATCTGCTGGAAGACTACAAGATGACAACAGCGGCCTACCGTGAAGCAGGGGGCCCAATAAAAAGACTTGCAGTAGAGTAACTCATGAAGGAAGACCCGTGTTTGTGAGCTGGTCAATGTGGGTATATCCAATGTGATAGGAGTCTGCCCAAATGTCCCTGTTTTGTTGTCATGTGTAAAAGAGAGTTATCAGGGTTGCCACAAGTGAAGCTTATTGGCTAATGCGGCTGAGGGTATGTTAACGGAAGATATGCAGCCTGTGTTAGAAAGTGAACAAGTGAACACAAGTCGCCCTAGTGAATAAGAACCATGGACATAGTGAAGCCCCAGTTAATGATGGCTATGTAATGTTCGCCAGGTGGTGACAGAATACTATATAGTGTTAGCAGCTCACCGCCAAAATGGACCAAAGGGCTACCAGACGTGTGTCTAACACAACAGGTCAGCGATCCCAACTGCATATGGGGCACCAAAGCAGAAGGATGGTCACTGCACCTCTGCTAACCAAGTTGCATCAGCATAAAAGGCTTCAATCTTTACAGCAGCCACAGAAATAAACCTTTACCGATTGGCAAAGGGTTGCCTTCTTCAAAGAATCACGTTTTCTGTTTCATTGCATGCATGTTGGTGTGTCAGTCAAGAATTATCAGAGAACAAACACTCTGTAACCATTGCTGAAAAAACGCAAGCTTGTGGTGGCAGCGTTATGGTCTGGGGAATGTTTTTGTGGCATTCTCTGGGCCACACATTCATGTGGAAGGCACTCTCAACTGATTTACGTAGGTATGAATCCATCCTTGCAGATCACATACATCCATACATACGGATTGTCTTCCCTGCCACGGATGGGCTTTTCCAGCAAGACAATGCAACATGTCACACGGCTAGAAATGTTCGCCATTGCTTGGAAAAACATGACCAAGATTTCCAAGTACTACCCTGGCCCCCTAATTCCCCAGACTTGAAACCAATTAGGCATCTATGGACCACCTTGTTGGTAATTTTTACACTATAGATCCTACTTTATGCACCATCCAGCAGCTGTGGGGTGCAGTCAGCATGGCTTCAGATATCTGTGACAATCTACCTGATACTCATTGAGTCACTCTAACTGCTGTCTGTGCTGCACATGCCGATTACTCTGGAAATTAACTGGTGGTCATAATAATGTGAATTGACTGTGTATTACAAAGAGGTCTCTATAGAGCTGTAAAATGGTATTGTACATAACCCTTAACAACCGCCCACCGTCTTTTGCCGTCGGGCATTTCAGGTTGTTCGTCTGCAGCGATGTCTTTTGGCGTCTTCAGACATCGGAGTTTGCGGCGCCCGATGCTTGAACTCTTTGATTGTCGCCGTTTGTCACCACAGCGCAATCAAAGGGTTTCCCTGCTCTATCGGGTGATTGGGACTCCCACTGACTCGACAGAGCCCGGGGAATGGCTGCACAGTCAGCCCTGGGGAACCAGAGTAGCCCCAGGGATGTCTGTGTGACAAGCCAGTGATAAGGGCAGACTGTGTGCTGTCCTGATCACTGCCTGTTTCAGACGGACACAGATTATAATGTATTCGCATATAAAAAAGTTCTCCATTCATGGGATTTAAAAAAAATAAATAAATAAATAAAAAAACATGAAGAAGTGTAAAAAAATAAATATTTAATAAAAAATAATTGTGCATATATTACACATACAAAAAAAACCTACACATTTTAGGTATCCACATGACCGTAATAACCTGTATAATTAATCTAACAAGTCAAGTGTGAAATATGAATGGTGTAAAAATATTTTTTTTAAAAACAAAATTATTGACAAAAAATTCTGCAATTATTTATAAGTGAATTTAAACTATTCCCCCATAAAGTACAGCTTGTCTTGAATAAAACGAGGCCTCATACAACTGCGTCATTAAAAAAATAAAAAAGTTACAACTGTTGAAACGCAAGGAGGCAAAAACGAAAAAAATGTTCTGGTCATTAACTACTTTTCAGGCGTGCGGCTTAATTAGTTAAAGCACTATATTAGCTAATTAACTCAATCTTTATTATAAAGAGTATGCACTCTTTTTGAACAATGTATGGTAACCCATTTCAAGCTAATTTTTTCAGTTTTATTTGCTGCTTCTTCAGACAAATATCCTTTTGTTCCCTACAAAGTAGTTCTTTCTTGCGAAGTAAAGTTTTATGCCAAGAAATGTCTCACAAATCTTGTGTCATTGTTGGAGGTTTAGACCATTTTCAACCTCATTGACTCTGAATCCTATAGGTGCACCTCCATCAGCAAACACATTTATATCTTTGTAGCAGTCAAGAAAATATTTTTACACGAATGATTAAATTTGTTACTCTGAACCTTCAACTGCAAAGAACAAGCAACAAAAAAGTTATGTTAAAGTTTATAATAGAAAAATACTTCCAAAGTTTCTAACATTGGTGCCTTACCAAATCTTCTCCTGTCCCTGTTCACTCTTCAAGTCTGTCCATGAATAATAACTTGCTGTCCATGGTAAGGATACAAGATTTCACCATGTTGGTCAACCAGTTATGTGACAGGACTTCTAAGAAAAATGTTTGAATGTGCTTTGTACAGTAAAAGAGGATATTACTTTAATGTTTTAACTTTTTTTTTTACTATTTAAACTTGTTTTTATGTTGGATTCCCTCTCCCTTAAAAGACAAACATTTAAGGAGATTCATGTTTATTTTAATACTATCCACATGCAATCTTCTTCCATTCATAGCATCAGACTTAACTCTTAAATATTTCCCTGACTCATTCCTCCATTAGATACCTCTGTATATCCTTTGAATTTTGAAGTTTCATCTTAGACTGCTCTTGGCGCCTTCCACTAAAAGCCCTCTACTCTAAAGCGTAACCTTTATTGACATGCAATAAAACAACCCAGCAAAGTCATATTGTAATACCCCAGTACAGAGTATTATAGTCTCAGAGGAGGAGTCAGGCATGCGTTCTTGTTACATTGTTTATTATGTGTCAATTATGTGTTGTGCATCTTTGGGTAAATGTTGTGTCGGCCCCTGTGCCAGCATGAGTTAAAGAGTACCTATCACCTCCACACAAACACACAAAAATTGATAATAGATGAAATTATAAGACTTTTCTCAAATACATGTCATTAGCAATCCAGAGGATTTCCCTCACCATTACAGGGGAACAGGTTTTACTTTCACTTTGTAACTCAGGAGAATCTTATCATTCTTTTGGAAGTTACCAACTGTCAGGGCGAGCTGAGGGCATAGATGCTTGTACAGTGTAATCTGAGTCTCTCACTACATACAGTACAACAGGCATAGCACACTGAGGACATAGTGTGACAGTTTACCTGCTGCTTCAGCCTCCTCATGCATAGAATACAGGCATCTATATCACATTGCTGCTGGTGTGCACATGATGTAGACTTACAGGCTCCCCCCTGTACAGTAGTCTCTCACAGCTCAGAAGCAGGAGATTTGATACAACTGTCAACATAGTTAGACATCAAGTTGTCATGTGCCGACATGGCCGACTTCAGAGCTGTCTTAAAAGGCCAGCGCTTTTTTAAAAACAAAATTACAGGTGAAATGCTTTGATTTTCCTAATGAAGCATATTTGAGAAAGTTTTTGTATTTTAGTCTTCTGTTACTTCATGAGGTTTCTCTGAAGGTAACAGATCCTCTTTAAGCTTATTGCCACCTCACACCAAGTATTTCAACACCTGGCTCCTAATTAGGGGATGGTCTCATGCCAGAAGTGGCAGTTGGAGACAGGAAGAGCAGTTGAGCTCAGTCTAGGTAGTGAGTAGTGAGACTGGTTTAAAGCACAGCCACTTGAGGAAGAAGAAAGCCGCGTTCAGTGTGGAGTACCACAGATCCCAGAGGCTCTACGACATCCTGCAATAGGAGAAGGAGGATTAGGCTGCCATCATACACTGGGACACCTCAAGTCTGCTACAAGGAGGATACAGACAACTACTCTCAACAGGTACACGATATTACTGCTATGGTGGAGCACTGTAAATCTCCACCCAAGGGAGAGAGCCTGGAGATGCCTGTACTGTGACAACTGCTCCCAACCTCAAAGACTCAGGCTCATCTCCCTCTTTGCCATCCCCTGGGGCACACTCCAAGATTACAATAAAGCACACAAACCACAATTGCCATTACTTTCAGCAACCGGTGCGTATTATACAAGGACAAGGTAAGTGGACATGTGCAATTAGAAATAAGCACCCCTGATTTAAGTGGGCAGCACAGTGGCTCAGTGGCTAGCACTGTTACCTTGCCAGCCTTAGGACATATGCATGGATTTAGACACATGAGGGTATATTTATTGATACCCTTCCGTTAAAGAAAGAAAAATCCACAATGGTTACTAAAATAACATGAAACTGTCAATACTAATAATAAATGTAAATGTACTTAAAATCAACTAATGAAAATTAGACATTGCTTTTGAACTGTGGTTAAACCAAAAAAAATAAAATAAAAAAATAAAAACTGGCCTGAACAAAAATGATGTGTAACAGACTATTAGTGTAACAGACTGGGATAATGCATCCACTGGACCAGCAGGGAGTGGAGTTTAAGTGGGTCCCGGTATTCACCAGAGCAAACCACAAAGCGGGATGGACTTGCTGCGGCGGGATTCCACAAGGTCGCTACCCCTGATGGGACCTGCTTGCGGAGGTGGCCAAGGCACAACATGGTACAGAAACGGCAGGCAAACTCGTAGTCGGGGTCGGGCCAGAAGATCAGGGCAGGCAGCGAAGGTTCGTGGTCATTGGACGGGCGTAAACGGGACTGGTACATAGAAGAGACAAAACGGAATGACAGAAGGCTTCCTCGCATAGGTAGAGGCACTATGGAATCAGCGAGGTTAAGGAAGAGGTGGAGCCATTGTATAGGGTCAGCGGCCGGCAACACCAATGACCGGCGGGCTGGCCCTTTAAATTTAACAGAGCCGGCGCACGCGTCCTAGGGGGCGGGGACGCGCGCACTGGCCGGCAGACGGCTATGACAGAGAAGGAGCGCGGTCAGGTAAGTGCAAGCTCCCAAGGGAGCGGGTGCGCCCGCGGACCGCGGGACCACCTGCCCCGGGTGCAGCGGGGACACGAGCGTGCCCGCAGCCCGGACAACGGGCTGCGCCGCTGCTCATGACAACTAGATTGAAAATAATTTGACCATAGCGATATGGTAAACTAAGGTGTGTCCTGTGATTAGACTCACAGGTGTATTCAAACTTGTAATCTGTCAGTCTGCCTATTTAAAAAGTAAAAAGTAGTCACTGTGCTGTTTGTTATTATGGTGTGTAACACAATAAACATGGACCGAAGGAGGCTAATGAGAGAGTTGATGTTCCTGTTATTACAGTTACACATATTATTCAGAAGTTTAAGGAGAACCTGTCACATAGTTTTTGCCCCCCTGGCTGAGGACAGAACAAGGTAGTGTCAAACATGCTGTTTCCAGTGCTGTGTCCCTTATTCTGTAAGATGCTGTTGTTTTCGTGTATTTAATGCTAAAATCTGCAGTTTTCAGCCAGAAGAGTCATTCGAAGAATCCTTCAGAGTGTGTTTTTTTCAAACCCGGCCAATCGGAGGCTAGCCCCGCCCACCTCAACTGACAAAACCTATTACTTTGAATAGCTAGAAAGTGAATAACTGTCAGTGGGAGAGTACCTTTGGGGGGGGGAGCTAACCCCGCTAATAAAATAAGTTTGGGGGGAAAAATGCTCAAAACTGCTGCATCTTACAGAATAAGGGGCACAGTGTGGGAACAGCAGGTCTGACACTAGTTTGTGCTGCCCCCCAAAAGGGGGGGCATAATTATGTACGGGTTCCCCTTTTAAAGGTCTATGGGACTGTAGAAAACCCTTGGACATGGCCCCAAAGGGGAAAAGTGCTGAAAAATTGAAGGACTAATCGAATGGTAACCAAAAAGCGAACAAACCCAAAGAGATTAGAGGGGAACTCCACTGTCAGATGACACCATCCATCATTGTTGTTGCCAAAGTGAATAAAATGAAAGACAGCAGTGGAGGAAACCCCTGTTGAAAGTAAATCATAAAAAAGCAAGACTGAAATCTGCCAAAATATGTGACAGATGAGACAAAACGGGCTTTTTGGGAAGTCACAGAGCTCTATGTTCACAACATGGGTGCCTTGAATTTGTACAGGGAAACAAGGAATTCCCCGTGTAAGGCATTTTTGGGGTGAAATGTCTGCCCGTGCCAGGAAACTTGGTCTCAGCTGCAGGTCATGGTTCTTCAACAGGATAATGATCCAAAACACACAGCTAAAAACATCTAAGAATGGCTAACAGCAAAGCATTGGACTATTTTGAAATTGCTTCTATGAACCTTGCTCTAAATCCTATTGAACACCTGGAAGGAGCTGAATCCTCCAGTCTTGAGAAGACACCCTCACACCTGAGACAGCTGTAGCAGTTTGCTCATGAGGAGTGGGTCAATAAACCTGTGGACAGGTGCAGAAGTCTCATTAAGAGTTACAGAAATCACTTGATTACAGTGATTAGGTTATGCAACAAAATATTAAGTTAAGGGTTCATTAGTTTATTTTTATATTTTTTTGGCTGAATATCAATTCAAAAGCAACGTCTGATTTTCATTAGTTGATTTTCAGTAAATTTAAATTTATTATTAGTTTATTAGTTTTCCCGGTTTTAACTAATTTCAGTGAACCTTGTGGGTGACATGTCATAAATCAGGCGCATTCTAGGCAGAAATTACAATTTTGGCTCAGGTAAACCACTTTGAAAGTGCTGTACCTGTTCCAACAGTAATGCGCCTAGATTTGCCGTACTGAAGCTATAAATATGTAGCTATGTACGGTTCTAGTGTGCCCAGTCTCCTGCACGGCAACACGAAATCAGGCACATCACAAAGTGCCATAGGCACTCTGTAATGCGCCTGATATTGGCGTACGTGAGATTTAAAAATATAGCGAACAGGGCTGCGCTAGATCTCGGGTTGAAAATACGCCAGACTTCTGGCGCAGCCGCAATCATACATGTCGTCGTCCTATATGTTTTTCTTTCTTTAACATAAGGGTACCAACAATTTTGTCCATGTGTGTATAGTCCCCCATGCTGTTTTCTTTTGGGTACTACAGTTTCTTCCCACATTACAAAAACATACAGGTAGGTTAATCTGGAATTTATATTGTGGGGAAAGGGACCAATGTGAGTGATGACAATCTCTGTACAGTGCCACAGAAGGTGCCAGCATGTAAGAGTATGCAAATGTATTTTTGTGTAGGTAACAGGCAGTGTTTACTACAGGGTAGAAATGTATATACACTGTAAATGTATATTACCGTATAGCAAGGCAACTATAGAGTTAGGGAGAAGTTATGCTTAATCATGAGAGTAGCAGAAGGAGTTAACTGCACTAGAGTGGGAGACAGCGCAGCTGGGTTAAGCAGCCAATCAGAGAGCGGACAGGGGAGGAGCCGAGTTACACAGCTAAATAGGAAGCACAAAAGGAAAAGGACTCACCAATCAGACATGAATATATATGCATCCTGACTTTCTTCTTATTCAGTAGCAGATCCTTAATTAGGAATGTATGTGTATAACAGCTGGGAGATTCTTTAACCCGTAAAAAAAATAGGCCCCATAACTACACTGTTGCTATCATGGTTTTTTGGCTACCCACTGAGGAACTTGGTGAATTCTGAGCAAAATGCATCTGATTTAGCATAATCTATGAGACGGGTGTGCATTATCGATGAGTTTAGAGATAATTATTAGGGTGCAATAGGTGCAAGTTGTGCAGGTTGTTCCGCTAAGGGTCATTTTAGGGTTTCCCGGGTATAGCGACAGATTTACCTGGATGACCATTAACCCTCTTTTTCCAGCTGTGATACACATACATTCCTGATTAAGGATGTGCTACTGAAAAAGAAGGTCAGGATGCATATATATTCATGGCTGATTGGCGAGTCCTTGCTTTGATTTTATTTTATGAGTATTCTAGTAAAAGTTAAGTTTTATTGAAATATCGTTTTCCTTTTGTATTTATCTTTGAGATATGTTTTGTGCAGACTTGAGTTTTTTCTTTTAAGTTAAATATGAAGCCTGTCAGCTCTGCATTCAGTTACAAGTTCAATTCTGAGTGTGTATGTAGTCTCAATTGTGAGCGTAGGAAAAAGGGGAATCCTACCTATCTGTCAGCGATAGGCATGGCAGGCTGGGATGGACATCCCACTCACTGATAGTCCAGTAAGCAGAAGGTTTCCAGAGAAGAATACTGGTGACACAGTCAGAAGCAGTGGGGTATTGGACCCCAGAGGTACAGACTGCCCTACAGTTCAGAGAGAGTAAGCCGAGTTAGTCGGTCCTGGGTAGCATACAATGACGTCTGAAGGAGGACCCTTAGGCACAACCACTATCCCAGAGAGAAAGATGGATAGAATGGCTTCTGTGGAGGTCGGGATCAAGAGTGATGTGGACAGAGGGTGCCTAAGTTATTCAATTCAGTTAGGGTTTTTAGGAGATAACTTACCTTTCAGCATTGCTCCAGGCCTTGCATCTCCCACCAAAGTATTACCTTCATTGCAACGTCCTATTTCAGACATTGATGGCATAGCCCAGAAGAGAGACCTGAATCTACTAGTATCTCAAAAAAGCAATGTGCCATCAATGTCTGAAATGTTAACGTTAGCGAGGGTACAGTTAGTAGGGTTAAAAATTAGAGATGGAGTGCAACATTTTTTCGCACGTTGGTTCAAACCAGTGTATAATCCAACAGGGCCCTTTTTTCAAAGAAAACACGGCATAACATTATTAAAAAATTTTTTAAAAAACACCCCTACACCAGCTTTAAAAAGGGTGACCTCAGATCAAGCACTGTTCCTGCTGACAGGCAGAGGCTCAGCTATAGAAGTGCTGAGGTAGCAGTCGCTGCCGGGCCCTGAAGCCTGAGGGGGCCCAAAGGCCCTTCAACAACACAAGAAGACACCAGTATGATAAATCTCACATGGTAAATGGGGGCCCTTCAATAGGTATGGCTTTGGGTTGCCCGAAATTTAAAAAGCCCCCACCACAGACAGGTTCCCTTTAACTAGAGGGAGATGCAGTAATGAAGATCCCCAGGTCCACCCTATGATATTTTTGTATTTTTTAACTGCTGTATATCCCTTCAAAATCCTGACCCGGCGTCCAGTTACTGAACTAATTTCAAGTGCTGAATCTGTTACAGAATAAGGTTGAACATGTTTTATCAGACTGACATTTATTAAACAAGCTTTACTTTCTGTCCTCTGATTCCTGCATTAACAATGATGCACGGACATGTACGGCCTCAATCAGCTTTTATACATTTAAAATTTGACATTCAAATATTTTGTACTTTTAAACATTTGTGAATTTTTTCCCCGTTGATCTTTACAGCAAAAAACCCCAGGGCTTATTGTTTACACATGCAAAATGTTAAACGAAACCACAACATGGCTTTAAATGATTTAAACCCCACCTTAATTTTAATTTGGGAACATTTCATGGCCCTTGAATTATCAAAAAACACAACTTTTTCTTACCTGATTGCGTAGGTCGGGTTTTCAGAAAACTCGGTGCTTATTTTTACTGTAATGCATTGGGGGTGCGGTTGATTGGGCGATTTGGGTGCCATCAGTCCCTTTGCTGTTTCCCTTCTCAGCATTCTTCATTGGCCTGCTATTTTGCATTCTTGCCCCCCAAGTATGCAAGGGGCCCTGTATTCAAGGCCCAGAAACCCATGCTAATTGCTTTAGCTTAATGGCAACACTTCTGTACCTATATTAATGAACAGTTTCCCTTTGACCCTGCCTGATCTCTCATTGTGTATTTTCGAAAACGTAGCAAAAGCATATTCTGTATTGGGAATTCTTGTGTAGCTTTGCCTGACCCCAACTTGCAGGAATTCCTTCTACCTCTACCCTTTGCTTGCCTCCTGCTATCCTTTGGTGCTGTGTTTTGATGTCAGCTGTAAAACACCCAAAATACATCACCAAGTCCAAAAAAAGAAGAAAAAGCAGCACATCCATGTAGTATAATATTCAAAACTTTAATCACTCATTTCTCCATACAATGTTTCAGTACCTCTTTGGAGCCATTTTTTCTTATTTTGGATATACTTACCCAATGTTGCACCTGTTCTACATATTCTAGCCTCATGCTACCAATAGGACATATAAAAATGGGTTGTCTTATTGAAGAAAAAAAAACCTCTTTTCATATGTCCTTTTTTAACATATAGACATCATGGAGTGTGGGTCCCCTGCTTGGGATATCTAACTGGGTTGTCCTATTCTTCTTCCACCTCTAGATGCAACCTAATCATGTGCTGAATGGAAGCCCTTATTTGTTTTAAACTACATCATGGATCTTTTTTGAATCAGACAAGAAAATGGAGTTTCCATCTTTTGTTCAGCTGGCCGGCATGGGAAAAAACCAAAAAATGGATAGTTCCTTGGGGTTTAAAAAACATTTTAAGGGGTGAGACTATTACTGAATAAAAGGATACCTCATATAGTACATAAGACTAATGAAAGCAAAAGAAACATCAGCTTCTTGAGCTGCTGTTGATGTTAGTTCAGGATGGACAAGTAGTAGACAGCACATCCAACATGTAGGTCAGCCCTCTGTTGTTTGTGAGTTTGGCAAGATCTGTGAAGCTCTGTGATACTTGAATGTAGTCCCCTCTCCACAAACTTCAACATCAAACACATTGATCACCTCTATGTACACCCTTAAAGTGGTTTTCTCGCTATAAAGATCATATCTGTAATGATGGGGACAGTAAAAAATAAGAACTTTTTCAATTGGTTTGCATTACCTAAATATTTAGACAACAATAAAGCTAAATGGTGTTCACACTAAAAACTGGGGGAGGCCTTTTGCCCCCTTTTCTGTGATTTACTCCCTATGTTATCTTCCACCTATGTGAAGGTCTGGGGAATTACTGAGTCTGTAGCTGCTAGATTCCCCCCTAAACACACCTATAAAACAGCCTTATACCCCCCAAAACCCCCCCTTTTTTCCCGCCTAATAACGAGGTGGGGGTCAAGGCATTTTTTCACATTTGTTTAATCTTCAGCCTGTATGCATAGTGATAAACAAGGGAGGTTTTTTTGGGTTTCAAGGAGCTTGTGCACCTGAGGGAGGTAACAGCTCTTTGAATGAAAACCATAGGGGGGGTTTCGCCTATGGGAGGAGAGACCCACCTACGGAGGAGAGATCCCCCTACAGAGGGGAAAACCGCCCTGGATTTGAAGCGTAAGAGAGATCTACCCCAAACGGAAAGTCGTGATGAGAAAACCCTTTAAATTCTGCTTGGAAAGTTATGGCCATGAAATAAGTGGAATCCTGTGGAAATTGGGAAGAGACACATGATTTTTTGAGGTCACATTTGACACACGTAAGGGGAAAACAGGAATAGTTTTTTCCCATTGGTGAAAATTTTATGACACAATATTCCATAGTAATACTGACTGCTTCAAATACAGTATGGATGTGAATGGGAATCCAAAAATAAACAGCGATAGGAAAAAACCCCCCCCAGTCACAAATCCCCTTAAGAAATGGGAACAAAGTAGGGAGGGTTTTTCCAAAACCCCCCAAATGGATTGAAAGGGTTTTGGGGGTTTTCCCTTTTGGCCCCCAAAAAAAAATTTTTTAAAAAGGGTTTGGCATTAATGTAAAATTTAAATTTGGGTTTTTAAGGTGCCAAAACCCAAAAAAAACTTTTTCCTTTTTTGTTTTTTGGCTTACAATGATTTTTTTTTGTTATATTGCACACATTTCTAGACTTGGGGCCCATGAACGGATTAAGTACACAGCCCTATTTCACCTCACCCCAAAAAACTTTGTATTCTCTTAGCACGGGAAGGAATCATGGGGATTAATATAGTTACAATAAAACCCGAGCCCCGCACCAGCTGCAGATGAAATTATGTTATCATTGCAAACAGCATATTGTAAGCACTTCCCAAAACCCCAATAACATCATGATAAAAGCTATCAGTTGGCAAAGTGAAGGAGTTAGAAAAAGCTTATGACCATGAATATATTGCACACATATACAAACACCTGTACAAACAGCCGGACTTTATGTTATGTATGATTATGGGGATGTCCTATATTTACTTCAGTCATATTTTACAGAAAAAGTCAAAAAGTTGTTAAGTTATCAAAATGCTACAGTCTGCTACAGACCCCAAATGTTCACCCACCATCGAATGAAAGGTTGTTGTCCCCTGAAGCACAATGCTAAGCAAATGATTCCTTGTGGAAAAACAAGATTTTTACCAATTGTGAAAAAGAAGAAGGGAACTCACAACCAAAATCAAAATTCATATCATAAGTATTTACTGTATTGTAAAGCACCATTTTCCCCAAGGTGCTGCACATCCAAAACACGGTTCAAGTACAAGAGCACAAGGGAATCCTGTCTCTGAGGGATGACAATCTACAATGGGAGGCAGAAGGGGCAAAAAATATGGGGAGAAGCTACTGATAGGGTGGTGGCAGCATATATTTAAATTTCTGAAAATAGACTTTCGGGTATTGGGTTTGATTAGGTTTTAAGTCAAATTTTTCCCAAATCTAGGTTTTGGAATGGCAAAAATTTTTAGCAAAGGGGAATTCCCCAAAAAAAAGGGGGCCCAAACAGAGCCCACTCAATAACCGCTGTCTGAGGCTACCTCTTGGTGTATCTATCTGCACAATGATTAAGACTTTTTAAGTTGAAACGCGTTTGTGTTATTCCCTGTATGGGGACAATGTCCACAACCTCCACTCTATGTGTTTTTTTTAAAAACAAAGTAAATAAAGAAAAGTTTTTTTTTTAATGTAGCATTAAAGCCATCTGACTACATTGATTTTGGGCATTGAAAGCTGGAGAACCTATTCATGAATTCTTTTGCTGATTTCCCCGGGGTGAGGTTGGGCCCGGGGTCCCCGGCCCCTAACATTTGGTGCATCCACGAACGAAACAGTGAGTAAGTGAGCTGACTTTTATTCATTACCTCTTGGTGTTCACCCACTGGCAAAGCAGATTGGACTTGGTCGCAAATGACCCAGGTTGTATCGCCAGAGAGATGTATGAAAACAAACGCTAATGGGTAGATCGACAGACAAACAAGAGAGGACAGGAGGAAACAGGAGTAAACACAGAATTACAAGACTGTCAAAGATGGCGGGGTCAAACCCGAAGAGTATGCGGTACCAAATCCAAATTCTGAAGAATTGGGAAGAAACTACGCCAGAGTCCAAAACCAGAAATCACGAATCAAACACAACAGAATAGAGCCAGGAAACAGGGAGAGAATGACAGGCAATGAAACACAGAAAGACTGGGTTTCAAGACCCTGTCTTAACCATAGATTGGGCACAGTCAAAATTGATGTAACTGCTGCTCTAATCTCAAGCCCGGGGCTAGGCAGCAGGCATGAAAGAGTCTTAAATGGACCATGTACTCCACTGAGCCAATCAATTTGCATTACTCCAAATAAATTTTTGGCATAAATCACCCAAACAAAGTTGACCAGAAGCGCCACCCGAGCTCAAAGTTGGGGTTAGGTTTAGTATTTCTTACTGACGTGTAAGTTTTAGTTTACTGCTCTGTGCCCATTCTGGTCCGGCTGTAAGGGGTTAGAGCTATACTTGTGTTGGGACAGTGAAGCACAGTAGGTTGCCATGGGAAACCAGGATAGGAGGTGCTCTGGTTATGGCAAGAAAGGAGGTTAAGAGTTAGGGGTTAACCAGTTCAGTAGCAAGGGTTAACAGTTCAGAGTTAGCGACAGGTAGGTTTAGCCTGTGTTTGTAGAGCACTGTTTCAGCAGGAGCTGGGCAGCCAATCCGTGAGCTCGGAGGGTGGAGCTGAGCTGGAGGAGCAGGGGTGCCAGCTGGTGCTGCGAGGGATCAACAATGCAGAGGGAGACACTTAGGCTATGTTCACACGGCATAAATTCGGCGCGCATTTCGCCGCATATTTCCGCTCCGAAATTACGGTAATCCATAGTTCTCTGAGAACTATGGATTATGCCTCGTCCCCCCACGTGTACAATACGATCGTATTGTACGCACAGGGAGATAAGTGACATGTCAATCATTCGCGGCGAATACGCGCCGCGATTAATGAATGTCAATGGGGCTGGCAGGATTACGCGCATATTAACGCGAGCTCCCGAAAGACACGATGCACCGCTACACGTACTGTATGCGCCTCAGTACATCGTGTGAACATACCCTTATAGTCAGTGTTCCATGAGAGCAGACAGGAGAGAGGAGTGAGCCCCTCAAGAAGCAGTCTGGTGTGCATGAGGGGCGGCAGATATCCATGGCTTGCATTCGAGGAGAGGCCCGTGAGGCCATGAACCTGTATATAGTTCCCTGTTAAGGCAGAAAACCCGGAGGGGCCAAGGAAAAGGTTCCCCCTACCAGAGGCAGAGAGTATTCAGGGAAGACATCGAACCTTCCGAGGCGTAACTTGAAGGTTTTGGGCCCTAGTGCAAATAGTGAAATGGGGCCCCTCGGTTACCATGTGCTATTGTCAATGCTGTAGCAGAAGGGCTTTTGAGGCCCCCTCAGACTGCAATCCGATAGCAACTGCTACCTCTGCACTCCTTATAGCTATGCCCCTGTAACCCGTGTAGCAGCAGGAGAAGGACAGCAAGAGGCCTGATGCTTAGTAGGACAAGAGACTTCTGAGGGGGTGGGGAGGGTGTGGGTGAACACAGGCAGACAGGCAGGCAGGCTTTTGAAAGGAGAGTGGATATTGTGCAGCCCAGACTCTGCTTTGACCCTGTATTGAAATGAACAGTTTTTGGCCAGTTTTTGCTGAAATATTAGCTTGTATTTTGTGCAGCCTGTACTTATATTAGGATACAGATCTTTTCTAGTAACTGCAGGTGTATTTGATAGGTGCAAAACTCAACTTTTATTATCTGTACACGATTTAATTAGGTTTTTTTCACTTTGGCGCAGCAAAGTTTTGTTCAAAGAACCATTTTGTACGTACAAAAGGATACAGAACTTTTCTAGTCACCGCAGGTGTATTTCATAGGTGCAAAAACCACGTTTTATTATCCGTACACAATTTAATTAGGTTTTGTTCACTTTGGCGCAGGCCATTTTTGTTCAAAGACCCATCTTGTACGGTTATTACCATACAGAAATTTGCTAGTAATTGGTGTTGTATTTCATAGGTGCAAAAACCACCTATTATCAGTACACAATTTAATTAGGTCTTTTTTCACTTTGGCACAGCTCAGTTTTGTTCAAAGACCCACTTTGTACTTACAATAGGATACAGAACTTTTCTAGTCACCGCAGGTGTATTTATAGGTGCAAAAAACACCTATTATTATCTGTACACGATTTAATTAGTTTTTTTTTCACTTTGGCGCAGCTCAGTTTTGTTCAAAGACCCACTTTGTACTTACAATAGGATACAGAACTTTTCTAGTCACCGCAGGTGTATTTCATAGGTGCAAAAAACACGTTTTATTATCCGTACACAATTTAATTAGGTTTTGCTCACTTTGGCGCAGGCCATTTTTGTTCAAAGACCCATCTTGTACGGTTATTACCATACAGAAATTTGCTAGTAATTGGTGTTGTATTTCATAGGTGCAAAAACCACCTATTATTATCTGTACATGATTTAATTAGGTTTTTCTTCACTTTTGTGAAGCTCAGTTTTGTTCAAAGACCCACTTTGTACTTACAATAGGATACAGAACTTTTGTAGTCACCGCAGGTGGATTTCATAGGTGTAAAAACAACCTATTATTATCAGTACACAATTTAATTACGTGTTTTTCACTTTGGCGCAGCCCAGTTTTGTTGAAAGACCCATCTTGTACTTATATTACCATACAGAAATTTGCTAGTAATTGCAGGTGTATTTCATAGGTGCAAAACCCACCTTTTATTATCCTTATACATTTCAAATAGGTGTTTTTTTTAATTAGGTGCGGCCCAGTTTTGTTCATAGAGCCACCTTGTATTTAAATTTGAATACAGAAATTTTGTATTTATTGTTGGTGTATTTCATTGGTGCCAAAACCACCGTTTGTTATCCGTATAACTTTTAAATAGCTGTATTGCATGTGGTGCGGCCCTAGTTTTTTTCAAATAGCCACGTTGTACGACAATTCTGATTTTCTAGCAACTGTTCTCGTTTCTCATTGCAAAAAACGCAATTTCTCGTCCGTGTAACTTTTGAATAGTTTCATTGCACTCGTTGAATCTCAGTTTGGTGCAGATAGCGCACTTGTATGATAGTTTGTTGAAAACTATCAATTCTTAGTCCTACTGGGCAGTTGTAAATCCCTGGGACTGAAGGAAGAACACTGTTGATTTTGTCTTACGGTTCTTCCACCAGACCGCATTTCACAGGTATTCGCTAGAAACCTTTCAGTTTCTAATCCTAGTTGGCTGTAGGAAATTAGAGGGATTTAAGAATAGCTGTGATTTGCCGTCTTTTAATAAGAGACTGTCAAAAACTCTTCCATACTTTCTTAAATTTTTATCTTTCTGAACATGGAGCGAAATGCAGGATGTAAGCAAGCAAAGAGGGGTGTAGGACATGGTGGTAGAGGTACGAGAGAAGGTGCTCCTTCCAGTGCTGGCGACAACACGCATGCCAGCGGATCGTTGGTTGCAGGACCGTCAGGCCTGTCATCGCTGGGTCAGGGCCCTGTGAATCTCAGTAACGAACAGCGTCGCCAATCTGTTCTTCAGTGGTTAATGCAACCTGCATCCAGCAGTCTTACCTCCTCGTCCTCCCAGTCACGGCCACAAATGTCGTCATCAGCATCATCATCATCCGTCCAACATGAAGCGAAGGCAGCTCAAATGTCAACTCGTGTACCCACCACTGTGGATAATCCATTTTCTGAAGACCTCTTTGATGACAAAATGCGTTTGGGGTCAGAAGGCATGTTAAAAGATCAAGAGGCCAAAGAGGATGATTTTGTCTGCGCTGACGCCCAGTTACTGATGCCATCAGAGGAGGAGAAGGAAGCCGGTCAATCGGCAAAAATCCCGGGCGGTCGGTAATGCCTTGCAGTGCCTCTTGCTTGTAGCCCGCAGCTCCTGGATGCCTAATGTCAAGACGACGAAGTCACCTGTGTTGATGATGATGATGACGACATTACGGATCCAACGTGGTCTTTTCAGCAGAATTTGCTTGCGAGCGCTTCATCACTGGACGAGGAGGAAGACGATGGGGTAGTGTAAGTATGGGTCCCGTCTCAAAAAGGGAGAGGGTGGTCGCAGAAGTCCGCAGAGATGATTCCGCCACCCGATCAGTGGAAACGCCGCTCCTCGCTTATCGCCATCGAAAAGGTCCAGGACCTCTCAAGCCTGGGCCTTTTTTTCGAGCAAGCCTCTGATTCACCCAGCGATGTCATATGCCGCCTTTGCCGTAAACGCATCAGTAGAGGCAAGAATGTTAGGTGTTTAACCACCACAAACATGTCTAGTCACATGCAGCGAATGCATGAGTTGAAATGGAGGCAACACTTGGCCAAAAAAGGCCACACCGATGCTGGGCTTCCAACCACTGTCACACCCTCTATCTATGCCTCTTCCTCCGCCTCCACCAAGCGTTCCTCAGCTGCCCATGTCTCTCAGAGTCATGATCAGGGATCAGCCTCCACTTCAGCCTCCACCGTCGCCCGAGTACCACCAGCACCACCAGAGACCAATCCTACCCATTCTCCTTCCGCCATTTGACGCCCTGCACACCGTACAGCGCCAGTCAAAGCACCCCACCCCTTTCCCTGTCTTCCGGGTTTTGGGAGCAGAAGAAATACTTTCCCCCAAAACCATCCCAAACCCAAAAAGTTTTAAAGTGGGGCCCATTCCCCAGATTTTTTGGCCCTTTGGGAAAATTTTCCCCTTTCCGTCGGGGTGGACACAGAGGGGGTTCCGCCACGCCCCATGGCCCTTCCCTCCCCCCAATTCCCAGATGTTTGAGCAGGTATTTTTTTTGGGCCAAAAAAGGGCCACCCCTTTGCCCTGGCCAGCCACGTTTCATCAAAAATTTTTAAAAGCGCGTTGTCTGCATCTGTGCCCGGGGAAAAGTCCATCTGACCCCCGGACAAATGTCTTTTAAGCACCCCCAAGGCGCTATATCTCTGTGCCCGCTCATTGGGTGATTTGGGGGTTTTGTCTCGGGGTGGGTGACGGTGGCTCTCAGGCTCCCGCCCCCTCTTCAAAACTGCAGGGAGGTTTGCAGGGTTTTTTCCCCCCAAGGTCCTTGGTGGCATCACGGGGCCCAGGGGAAACCGGGCCCGTGTTAAAAAAAATTAAAAAAAAATTCTGTTTTTGGGACCCCCCCACCCCACGGGTTCAGGAGCTTTTGGGGGCTCTCCGCAACGAGACCGAACGCGGGTTGGGTGACAAAAAACCTTGTCCCAGGCAAGGTGGTGGGGCGATAAGGGGTCAAAATCTGCGGGGGCCGCCCTTAAGGATGGGTTAGGTTTGGGCACATCCCTTGCCTGGCAAAATGTCATGAACCTGTCGTCCAAAAAATTTCAAAAAGGTCTACCCGGGTTTTGGATCCCCTGCGGGGGAAGGGCTCGGGTTAGTTCGCATTTCCCAACCGTTCGCAACCCCTGCTTCGTCCCGCCTGGCTGCGGGGAAAGCTTTCAGCTCTGCCCCCGGGTAAACCCTCTTATTGTTGACGTGGAAAACACGCCCCCACATGCCCCAACGATTGTGGCGCAGCGCAATCCCCATTCCCAGTATGAAGTGACACAGGGCCCTGACAAGAAAGGGGTTTTGGACCTCGGGTGTTGAGAAACCGAGAGGGGAGGCGGGTTTAAAGAGCCCCTGCCCCAAACCTTCCCCATTTTTTGACAAAGCCCAAAATGGTCATTGGGGAAAATGCCCTTGTCAGCATGAGCATTGTGGTGATTTTAATTTTTTCGGGAAAACGATCTTTGGACATTCTAAAACATCAGGTTCCCCCAGGACGGAGGAGGAGACGGACACAGATGCGGGACACGGACCCTTTTCTCTTCCATCGACCCAAAAGGGCCCCGACGTTTCAAAATTTTTAAATTGGTCTTCATTGGGCAGGGGGTTGGGGGGTCCAGGGCTAGGCAACGGGGGTGCATCAGTCTCAGGGGATAAATTGAGGCAATTTCCCCCGGCTGTGTTGAAGCTGTGCCGCAGAAGTGGAGGAGGGGGAAAGGAGGTATTCCTGGACCCCCAACGTTCCCCGAGGGTCCCTGCCCTTTGGGAAAGAGGTTTTTGGCGCGAATTTTTAAAGGGGGGGAGGAAGATAAGGAAGATCAGGGTTTTCTAGTGGCCCCCGACCCCAAGGCTTGGGAAATCCAAAGGGCCCTTTTTCTCCATGAGGGCTTGGATGCTCCTTTTTCCCCCAACAAAGTTTCCTTTGGGATTAAGGCATCAAAAATGAACAACAAATTACTGGGTGGCCACCCTCCCCGATCCCCCCATACAAAGCAAAATCAGCACTTTCCTTCCCCCCACCCAAATAGAGAGTTTAAAAAGAGAATTGGAGACCCGTGGGGATTGATCAACAGGACAAACTGTTGCGTCTGCTTCACGTTTCCCCCCAAAATTTCATGTGGAAAAAACAAACACAAGGTTTGAGAAAAAGTGCCCCGGGAGCCCCTAGCGGCAGCAGCAGGCATTGTGGCAGAACCCAATGAGTGACCCCTGGCAATCTTTATTTTCCCCCCTCACCAAGAGGGAATGCAGGGCACACAAAACAACACACAAGGGCCGGCTTAAGATCAAGGGCAAAGACAAACTGCGTCTCAACACCGATGTTTTGGAATTTTGTTCAGGATCCCAAACGACTTTAGGGGACCAAAATGGATGAATGGCCCGGCTTTGGGTCGCCCCCGATGAGGTTGTCCCCCCCCAGCAGCCAGCGTCATATCTGAGCGGACCTTTTAGCAAAAGTGGAGGAGCCCTTACAGACAAACGCATCCCGGCTTTCCAAGATAAATTTGGGGGCGTTTTGACTTTTTTCAAAGTTTTTTCCCCGGGATGGTTCCCCTGATGATGTTGTGGCCCAATTGCCGAGGGCCCCCGATTAGTTGCCCCGTCTACTTCACAATTTTTCTTCAAACAGAAAAAGGTCCTCTTGGGGGGGAAAAAGTTTTTAAAAGATCATTTTTCTCTGCAATTTTTTTTCCCCAGTTCCCCAAAAAATTTATTTTTTCTGGTTTTTTCGGTTGTGGGAACGTAAAAAAAACACCAAGGTTTCATGACAAAACCGTATTCAATTTACTCACTTTATCTTCAGAATTTTTCGCATTGTCAAGGGTTTTGATGTGTTGCTGTGAGATACAGCTATAATTATGGTCCTTTGGAACAGAAATGTGGCTTCTAAGTGGCATTTCTCCATCACAATTTTTAATAGTGGCTGAGAAGTCATATTTATAATATTTTTGGGGGTCATTTTTGCTGTGAGATAGAGCTATAATCATGGTCCTTTGAAACAGAAATGTGGCTTCTAAGTGGCATTCTCCCTCACAATTTTTAACAGTGGCTGAGAAGTAATTTTTATAATTTTTTGGGTCATGCTGCTTTGAAATGCAGCAATACTACAGGTCCTATTCTAAAAAATGTTGTTTCTAACAGACATTTTTTTCTTCACAATTGTCAAAAGTGGCTCAAGGTCATGTTTTGAATTTTTGGGGCATTTTGCTGTGAAATGCAGCTATACTACAGGTCCTATTCTAAAAAATGCAGTTTCTAACAGACATTGTTTCTTCACAATTGTCAAAAGTGGCTCAAGGGTCATGTTTTGATTTTTTGGGGGCATTTTGCTGTGAAATGCAGCTATACTAAAAGGTCCTATTCTAAAAAAAGTGGTTTTTAACAGACATTTGTTCTTCACAATTTTCAAAAGTGGCTATGGGTCATGTTTTGAATTTTTGGGGGCATTTTGCTTTTGGGAAAAAGCAGCTATACTACAGTTTCTATTCTAAAAAATTTGGTTTCTAACAGACATTTATTTTTCACAATTGTTAAAGGCTCAAGGGGCATGTTTTGAATTTTTGGGGGCATTTTGCTGTGAAATGCAGCTATACTACAGGTCCTATTCTAAAAAAGTGGTTTTTAACAGACATTTGTTCTTTTACAATTGTCAAAAGTGGGTCAAGGCATGTTTTTTAATTTTTGGGGGGATTTTGCTGTGAAATGCCACTAACCACCTATTTTTAAAAAATTTGGTTTCTAACAGACATTGTTTTTTCAAAAATTTTTTAAAATGGCTCAAGGGGCTTTTTTGAATTTTTTGGGGGGATTTTGCTGTTTAAATGCACTTACTACAGGTCCTATTCTAAAAAAAGGGGTTTTAAAAGACATTTTTCTTCACAAATTTTTAAAAATGGCTCAAGGGGCTGTTTTCAAATTTTTGGGGGCATTTTGTGTGAAATGCAGCATGCAAGGGCTATTCTAAAAATGTGGGTTTTTGACAGACATTTGCTCTTTTACAATTGTCAAAAGTGGGCCCAAGGGTCATTTTTTGAATTTTTGGGGGCATTTTTTCTGTGAAAAGCGCTATAACATCCTATTCTAAAAAATTTGGTTTCAAAAAATTTATCTTACAATTGTCAAAAGTGGCTCAAGGGGGGCGTTTTGAATTTTTGGGGGGATTTTTTTGTGAAATGCAGCTATACTACAGGCCCAAACTAAATAAATGGGGTTTCTTTAAAAGACAATTTTTTTTCACAATTGTTTAAAAAATTTGGGTCAAGGGTCCTTTTTTTTGAATTTTTGGGGTGCTTTTTTGCGTGAAAAGAAACTATACTAAGGGGGGTTTTCCCAAAACTAAAAAATTGGGGTTTTTAACAGACATTTGTTCTTTTTTCAAAATTTTTAAAAAGTGGTCCAAAAGGTATGTTTTTTAAATTTTTGGGGGGTGCATTTTGCTGTAAATGAGCTATAAATACAGGGGCCTATTATAAAAAATTTTGGTTTTAACAGACATTTGTTTTTTAAAAATTGTCAAAAGTGGGCCCAAAGGGGCTTTTTTTGAATTTTTGTTTGGGGAAATTTGCTGTAAAATGGGAGCCCATACTTTCAGGTCCCTTTTTAAAAAAAGTGGTTTTTAACCCGACATTTGTTTTTTTCACAATTGTCAAAAATGGTCAAGGGTGGTGGTTCTGGGCAAAAAAGGAAAAAAGGTAGGGCACTGTTAAAGGGCAAATTTGCAAAATGATTTTTTTTTTTGGCAAGATCCTTTTAAAAAAAGCTAGCAAACCCTGAGTTTTTAAAAAACCCCTTTAATTTAATTTTTAAAAAAGGGGAAAAAAAGACGTGGGGGGATTCCATCCCTTTTTTTAAAAAAGTGTTTTTTAGAATTAAAATACTAAAAATGGCATGTACAAAATAAGGGTGATAAAAAATATTTCCTTTTGAAATTTTAAAAAGGGAGATAAGGGAAACTTGGGAAAGTTTTAGGTTACCCGGGAAAGGGCTAATCAATGCAAATTCAACTAAAAATTTTGGTTTGGGGTTGGGGGGAAAAAGACTCCTTTTTTCCCGGGGGCCCTTTTTAAAAAACTGGGGTAGGGAAAAGGTTTAATTGGCATACTGGGTTAAAAGAACAGGAAAAGTCAATTGCCAGTTCAACTAAAATGGGGGTTTTCAAAGACCCCCTTTTCCCAGCCTTTTTTAAACTGTGGGTCAAACAGGTTTTAAAGGTAAACTGCAGTCCAGGGAAGGGTTAATCAATGTCCCCGTTCAACTAAAATTGGGGGGTTTTTAAAGGGCTTCCCTTTTTTCAAACAGTTTTTAATCTGTGGGTCAGGGTAATTTTAAAATTTATTTTGGGTTTCAAAAACAGGGAAAAAATCCTGGGCCATTCAACTAAAAATTTTTTGGGGTTTAAAGACTCCTTTTTCTGGGACTTTTTAATCTGTGGGTCAGACAGGGTTTTAATTTGGGCATACTGTGGTTTCAGAACAGGTAAAAGGCCCAAGTCCAGTTTTTAACTAAAATGGTGGTTAAAAACTCCTTTTCCCCCGCACTTTTTAAAACTGTTGGGGCAGGGCAGGTTTTTAAAGGGCATTTCTGCCGGGGCCGGACAGATATAGGTTTAAATTTTTAAATTCAAAATAAAATGGGTTTAAAAGACTCCCCTTTTCCCCCGGAAATTTTTTAATCTGGGGGTCAGGGGAGGTTTGGGGCTCATGCTGTGGCCCCGGGGCAGGAATAATTTAATGTCCCATTTTTTAACAAATGGTGGTTGAAAACTCCTTTTCCCCGGGACTTTTTAAACTGGGGGTCAGAAGGGTTTAATGGTTTATTTCTGTGGTTTCAGAAAGATAAAGTCAATTTTCCCGTTCCAAAATAAATTGGGGGTTTTAAAAATCCTTTTCCCAGGGACTTTTTTAAACTGTGGGGGCGGACAGATTTAATGGTCCTTAAATGCGGTTCCCGGGGCAATTTTAGTTTAAGTTTCCCGGTTTAACTAAAATTTTGGGGGGTTTTTAAAAGGGCTCCTTTTTTTCCGGGACTTTTTAATCTTTGGGGGGCATGGGAGGTTTGGGTCATGCTGGGGGCCCCGGGGGCCCGGGGAAAGTCAATGTCCATTTTAATTAAAAAAGGGGTTTTAAAAAAAATCCTTTTTTTCCCGGGAATTTTTTTAAACTGTGGGTCCTTTCAGGTTTTAAGGGTTTAAAGCTCGGACCCGGGCAATATAGGGCAATGCCAGTTTTAATTAAAAAAGGTGGTTAAAAGACTTCCCTTTTTTAGGCACTTTTTTAAACTTGGGGGTCAGATAGGTTTTAAGGGGAATTTTCGCGTTTTCAGGGGGATTTCAATGTCCAGTTCAAGTTAAAAAAGATGGTTTAAAAACTTTCTGCCTTTTTGGCACTTTTTAATTTGTGGGTAACAAAACAGGGTAGTGAAAGGTCTGTGAATTTTTTTTTTCTTTTATAACTTTAAATTTTGTGGCCCAAGGGTGTAGCAGGTATCCATTTTACTGTTTTTGGGGTGTTAATTCCGCTTCCCAGCACTGTTTGGTTTTAAGAATGAAAGGGGTTGTTTCCCTCCCATAGGACTTTAAAAGGCATCGGGGGGATAATCAAATTAAACGGGCTATCGGAAAAAACGTCTTTATAATTGCCGATATGGGCTTTTCGGGCCCATGCGATAGTCAACATAATCGCTTTTACATAGTCAAAAAGAAAAGCAATTTAAGCTAAAGAAAATGGGAAACCCTTTGGGTTTCTCCCTTTAAAAATTGGGCCGGTTTTTTATTAAACTAATTTAATTTTTTCTATGAATGTAAAGGGTTTAAAAAAAATTGAACAGTAATTCCTTTATTTTGCAAGGCCCTGGTGGGGTACATCCAAAAAAGAGGGACATTTTGTTACAATTTAAAAAATTTTGGGTTTAGGAAACTTTTTTTTTCATTTTTACCAATCCCCATTAAAAACAGGTTTTTTTCAGTGGTTTGTCCCTTTTTTTTTAGGACCGTAAAAATGCTTAAAAGTCCAGTTTTTTCTATGCTGTTGACGTCTTTCATCAGGAGATGATTTTGTTTTGTCATTTGAAAATGCGAACACCCCTTTTTTAACAAAACGTTCTTAATTTAAAAATTAATAAATTTTTTTGAATTTTCAAACTGGGGCCTTGTCAAACAGACGGAGCGTTCTGCAAATGGAGGGAGGCAGAGGCTCAACACAAAAAAAGTAGTTGGGGGAATTGGAGCCGTTTGGGTTTGGGATAATTTTTTTAGAAGGTCAGGGAAACTTTTGTTCCCTTTTTTTTAAAAAACAAAAAATTTTTTATAGGAAATAATTTTTATTTTTTCCCGTAATTTTAAAATTTTGTTTTCAATACCGTATGGCTACAGTGAGTCAAAGAGACAATCATGTTCGCAAGGTGATTTCTGAGGCAAAAAGTACTCTAAAATTGATACCACTATAGGATAAGAAGATAAGAAGATAGGTAAAGGCAAAATGGGAACCTACTAAATGTTGAAAAAAAGGGCAGGATTATTATCATTTCAAATTGGGGGAAAAGAATTTACCACAAAACCAATGTCACAAAATCCCTCTAAGCAGAACATATCTTTGATGTTACAAGGCTCATTTGAAGGTGGGTGGTGAATCCTATGGGTCGCATATGGCTTATGGCTATGATGAGAAATCTAAGGAGCTCCTGGTTCTTCCCTTTAAAGAGAATCTATCACCAATATATTTTTTTTTTACTAAATAAAACAAGATACCGATACATATTCTTTTCTTGGCTAATTTTATTTCTAATTTGGGATTTTTTTATTCTGTTTTCTAAACATGTTTATGGTGGCAGCTTTCAATACCGCAGCTACATTATACATAGGAGCCTGTGAACAGGAGCTGACTCATAGATGTCTATTGGAGAGTCTTCTAGGCTTGCTCTGCAACCCATTTAGAAGTCAGTGTGCAGAGGGTGAGATGTGAGATCTGACTGTCTCCTATTGTGTCTCATATTTCTTAGCTTCACATTGTTGTCACCTTTTAGTGTAAAGCTCTTGTGCATATTTTGACCAATGCAGATTCCAAATCCTCATTGTGTAAAGGAAATAAGTGCCTATCACTTTTCCCACTTAAAAACACAAACACAAGGCCATACTTACTGCTCAATGGCTGAGCATTGAACTAATCCCACTTGTAGCAGCTGCCTATTAAAAAACTGCACATTGGATAGATACCAGTTCACACCAGTACTCTGAAAAGCCACAGTACAATACAAAATAGGGAAGACTGCACAAAAGCAAAAATACTGACAAAACAACCACTAACACACCTACTATCCATGAGTAGGGTGGTTGCTAGTATTACAATTGCATATAGATAAAGCTATATAAAGGGCACCAGTTGTACAGTTACATATGGTACACCATTCTGGCTTACAACCAATTGAAGACACCTTTACTATTTGATTGGGCCGGCTTTTCTGCATATTTCAAGTGTCCAACACGAAATACTGACACCCTCTGCTCCCCAGTATTACAGGGCAAAACTGCATACTGGAAAAATATCAAATATGAGGTATTAGTTGATATATTGGTCAATATACTGTATACACAAGCTCGCAAACCATGTCATGGATCTTGTCTTGCGAGTCCCTACTCTAGCCTTATTAGCCATTTACAGAATAAAAACACAGAAAAATGGGACTATTTACTTAAAAACACAAACACAAGGCCATACTTAGAGCTTAATGACTGAACATTGAACTAATCTCAGTGGGAGGCAATATAAGCCCAAGTGCTACCTGGGAGAAATGTAACAGGTGCAGATAACTAATAAACAGTTGCTCACAAACCCATCCACTGAGGAGGCAGCTGCCTAGTAAAAAACTGCCAGTACCAGTTCACACCAATATGCAGAAAAGCCACAATACAATATAATTCAGGGGAGACCGCACAAATGCAAAAATAATGATAAAACCACCATTCACACCCCTAATATCCATGAGTGGGGTGATTGCTAGTATTATAATATCATATAGATAAGGCTATATAAAGGGTGACACTTATACAGTTACATATGGTACACCAGGCTGGCTTACAACCAATTGATGATGCCTCTACTATTCAATTGGGCCTGCTTCCCAGAAAATTTCAAGGGCGACATGTATGATTTTTGTTGCCCCGGCGGCATTTATTTGCACGCATTAGTAGTGTAGACTGCGCCTGAATCTATGAACCTGTTCTACTGCAGGTCATAGATTCAGTGCTTTCTAGCTACAAAGCGACACTTCTGGCTCAGGTAAACCCCTTTGAAAGTGCTCTACCTGTTCCAGCAGTAATGCACCTAGATTTGCCGTACTGAAGCTATAAATGTGTAGCTTCGTATGGGTCTAGTGCGACACGCCTCTAGCACGCCCCCGATCCCATGGGCACTTTGTAATGCGCCTGATACTGGAGTGCGCCTGGTTACAAATAGAGCGAACAGGGCCGTGCTAGTTTTTTGGATAAAAATACGCCAAACTTATGGCGCAGTACTTGAATGCATGTCGCCCAAAGAGTCCAACACAAAATACTGACACCCTCTCTGAGTTCCAGTTTTTCAGGGCAAAACTACATAGTGAAGAAATAACAAATATGAGGTATTACTTGATATATTGGCCAATATATGCGCAAACTTGCAACCCACATCAAGGGTCCTCCTTGTCTTGTGACTCCCTACATTAGCCATACTAGGCATTAACAGAAAACAAATCACAGAAAAATAGGACATTATTCACTTAAAAACAGAAACACAAGGGCAAACTTACAGCTCAGTGGTTCTTTTTTCCACTTGTATATGGTGCCGAAAATGCATCAGGAGCCAGGAGGCAGATTAACCACATTACATGGAGGACTGAGATTAACCACATTGAATGGAGGAGGAGGATTAGCCATTAAATGTGGTCAATTCCTGTCCTAAAACATGGTAAAATCAATGTCAACAACAAAATAAAATATGTGGCAGGATTTATCGGTGTTCATTGCATTTCTGCTGTGTATTACATGGAATATTTATCTGTGTGAAAAAGAGCTGTGAGAGCATAGTCTTAGGTTCCATTTGAGCCAATGCGTTCCCAGACAGGAAAAAGGAAGTGTAACATTTATTGATCAGAAACACTTCCTATTTCCTGTCCGGAAAAGAGGCTGGTGATTGGTTGTACAATTTTACTGCAACTGCCTGAACCGACTCAAAGAGCAACATTGCTCGTCAACATGAAATTACTGAATTTGTGACATTCTGATGCAAACTTCATTTCTTATGTTCATAATTGGGGATTCGTGGACTGGAGTTATTATTTATTTATTTGAATGCACCATTATTATTAATATTTATTTTAGAGCACCATTGATTCCATGGCGGTGTACATTCGAGGGGCGTTACAAACATAATATGTGTCAAGTACAAAGGGAACGATAAATGACTAACAACTGGTACAGAGGGAGAGAGGAACCTGCCCGCGAGGGCTTACAGTCTACAAGGGTGGTGGGAGGGCATTGTACATTCAAAGGGGGTTTACATATATAGCAGAGCACCAAAGTACAGTGGCAATACTTAATTGTACTAACTGGTACAGAGAGGGAACCCTGCCTGCAAAGGCATACAATTTACTGGAGTCACTCAGAAAAAGAATAGGACACCAGCCCACTTCTTGAAGATAATCTGTTATTTTTGCTTTTTAGATTTTGTTTCCTGGTACCCACAGGGCAATACTCACTCAGTCTAATTAAAATGGCCATAAACTGGTTTGGCGTGTGCCTACACCGGAATGCTTGACTGGTTATATTTTTCTTCACTTCCCTGTTTATAAAGATCATTTATTGTTGATCTTGTTGTAAAATGAATAATAAATCACAGGTTAAACATTTTGCAAGTATTTATTTGCTAGAAAAAGGACTGAATGCAATTTTATGTCCAGAAGAAAATCCGAAATCAAGTTGTATTCTCTTGTCGGCTGCAAGACTGGTCTCGTTTTTCACTAATTAGTGCTGCTCATTTGTCTTTGAACTATAAGGAATTCTTGTAATCCTTTAATCAAGTATCGCCATGTGTCCCTATTCTGTCTTCAGACTGTGTTTGTGAATTTGCCTCACTGGGGTCTGGGTAAAGATGCTCGGTAGACCACTTAAGGACACAAATACAGATTTTATGAGCTCAGTTTCTCAATGTGTTGCCATCGGCAGGAATTTGTCTACTTTTTTCATTTTCTTGCATTCCTCAGACATGACAGGATTGACCTTTGTTATAACAAACCAAGTTCCTATCTTCCTACATAAAATCCGTTCAGATGTACAGTGTTACGATGGGGGTGGAGGTTAACTGTGATTTCATTTCTAAAAATAGCAATATACTAATAATTTTAAGTATCCTGTAATTTTATTTATTTTATCTAATGAAATTTATTTAATAGTTACAACTGAAAAAAGGCAGGAAAGCCATTGAAAGCTGCCTGCAGGAGTAAAAAGGCTAAAGCACCAATCTAGTCTCCTCAGTTGTAACTTGGAGCCATTCTGCTTGTGGGAGTCTAGTTTGCTTTAGTTTTGTTTCAGGTTTGTGTCTTCTGCACCTAGTTATTAGTTAATGGATTGCACTGGCATTGTGGGCAATCACAGCATTTGCTGCCCTGTTTTAATCACCAGCTTTGTCATTCTTGTGCCTGATTCTTCTGGTTTGTCTGTGATTCCAGCTTTCCTGAGCTCTGTATTTCTTCAGTATGTTAAAAATAATTAACGTGAACAGCATGGTGGCGCAGTGGTTAGCGCTATTGCCTTGTAGAACTGGGGTCCTGGGTTCATATCCCACCAATGACAACATCTGCAAGGAGTTTGCATGGTCTCCCTGTGTTTGTGTAGGTTTCCTGCAGGTACATATGTATGTTTTTCTCACTACCTGACATGAAATCAGAACACACCTTCCCCATTGTAGGTCAATTAGGAACCAAAATTATTTATATTTGCCAAATGCAAGAATAATGAGAAAGAGATGATTTTAAGGCATTTTTATTATTTTCTGCAAAGTCAAAAGTTTAAGTATACTAGGATTACTATGTGTTTAAACAATTTGGTACAAACCATATGATGATATCATGTCTTTTGGAAGCTTCAAAGTTAATTACAGACGCACCTGTGGATGTATTTTTTATTACACACCAGAAACACACTGCTTCTGTGTGTAACATCATGGGAAAGTCTAAAGAAATCAGCCAAGATATCAGGAAGAAAATTGTGGATTTGCACAAGTCTGGATCATCCTTGGGTGCATTTTCCAGATACATGAAGGTGCCTCGTTCATCTGTACAAACAATTATATGCAAGTACAAACAAGATGGGAATGTCCAGCCATCATACCGCTCAGGAAAGAGACGGGTTCTGTGTCTCAGAGAGGAATTTGCTTTGGTCCAACATTTGCATATCAACCCAAGAACAAAAGCAAAAAGACCTTGTGAAGATGCTGGTCGGAAGCTGGTAAGACTGTGTCATTATCCACAATGAAACGAGTACTGTATCAACATGGGCTGAAAGGCCACTCTGCCAGGAAGAAGCCATTACTCCGAAAGAAACCTATAAAACCCAGATTCATGTTTACAAATGCACACAGGAACAAAGACCTACATATTTGGAGACATGTCCTGTGATCTGACCAAACTAAAATTGAACTTTTTGGCTATAATGACCATAACTACTTTTTGGAGGAAAAAGGAAAATAGCTTTGAAGCCTAGGAACACCATCCCAACTGTGAAACATGGGGGTGGCAGCATCATGTCGTGGGGTTGTTTTGCTGCAGGAGGGACTAGTGCACTTCACAAAATAGATGACCTCATGAGGAAAGAAGATTATGTGGCATTACTGAAGCAACATCTCAAGACATCAGCCAGAAAATTAAAACTTGAGTGGAAATGGGTCTTCCAAGTGGAAAATGACCCAAAGCACATTGCCAAACTGGTTACAAAGTGGCTTAAGGATAACCATTGATAAGTCATTGTTTTGGAGTGGCCATCACAAGCCCTGATCCCAATCCTATTGAAAATGTATGGGCAAAGCTAAAAAGGCAGGTGCGAGCAAGGCGACCAACAAATATGGCTCAGTTACACCAGTTCTGTCAGGAGGAATTGGCCAAAATTCCTACCAACTATTGTGAGAAGTTTGTGGAAGGATATCCAAAATGTTTGACCTAAGTCATACAGTTTAAGGGCAATGCTACCAATTACTAATGAAATGTATGTAAACTTTTGACTTTGCAGAAAGTAATAAAAATGCCTTAAAAATGCTCTCTCATCATTCTGGCATTACGCAAATATAAATACGAGGGGCTGACAGAAACGAGATATTAAGATGAAGCTTTACATTTATTCCACTTATTCTCCACTGATGTCTACACACTTCTTACATCAGTTTTCCACGTTCTGTAAACCTTGCAAAAAGAAGGATTTTGGGTGTGCCTCAAACCAGTCATCAGTGTCAGCCATGGCATCAGAAGTGGTGTGAAATTTGGTACTCTTGAGGTTTTTCTTCAGGTTTGGAAACAGATGATAGAGGGAGCTAAATCTGGTGAATAAGGTGGGTGATCAACTAGCTGGAAGCCTACCTCCACCAGTTTTGCCATAGTTGCTAGTGCAGTATGAGCAGAGACATTGTCTTGCAGGAACAAGATTCCTTTGGACAGCTTGTCGCGCCTTTTAGCCTTCAGAGCTGCCTTCAATTGGTCCAAAAGATCAATGTAATACCTTGCATTGATGTTGGAACCATTTTGAAGGTAGTTCACTAGCAGCACGCCCTTCTTATCCCAGAACACAGAAGCCATCACCTTAGTGGCTGATTTTTGCACCCGAAACTTCTTTGGATGAGGAGAACCACTGTGCCTCCACTCTTTTGACTCCAGGTCTCATCCATAGTGACCAGTCGATCCAGGAAGTTCTTATCAGTCCGGAAACGCTGACAAATGGACCGAGAAGTTTTCACTCGCATGCTTTTCTGATCTGTTGTCAAACATTTGGGGACCCACTTTGCAGATAGCTTCTTCATGTTCAAATCTTCATGGATAATGATACAAACACCTTCATGAGAAATCCCCATGATGTCTGCTATTCTTTTAGCTGAAATTTGACGATTCTCCAGTATGAGGTTGTGCACCGCATAGACGATCTCCGGAACAACAACCACTCTCGGTCGTCCAGGACGTTCCTCATCATTGGTGCTGAAGTGGCCCGTTTTAAGTTTGGCAACCCAGTTCTTAATTGTAGAATATGAAGGGCATTGATCCTCCAATGTCTGCGACATATCACCATGAATATGCTTTGTGGACTTTCCTTGCAGAAACAAGAATTTTATCACTCCTCTGCTCTCATTTGCTGTGAATATCGCCTTAGACTCCGCCATTTTGTTTCCTCGCGTGCCTAAATCACTGTTGCCATAAGCTACAAACACAAAATTTTGAAAACATATATTAGACACATGTGATGTAACATTCGTTACCACAGAAACAAAGACTTGTCAGCAGCCCCTTGTAATTTTGGTAATCCTAAATGACCTAAAATGGGGAAGGTTTATTCTGATTTTATGTCAGATAGTGAGAAAAACATGCATAATGTGTCTTTTTATATAGTGTATGGAAACTTCTGGTTTCAACTATATACATATATTTAAAAGTATAGCCTGGCTCCAAATGTCTTAGTAGAAAAGCAAATGTAGATTTTAGATATGTTGTATTATACAAAACATACACTGGGCTAAATTTATCAATACTGTCTACTGTGTAAACTTAGACTAGACAGTCTTACAATGCACCACATTTATTATAATGTTGATGAATCCGACACATGTTTAGATTGTCTAGTTTAACTTTATACCTTCTACTAGTTGACCTTTTTTATGCCACTAATTACAGCAAAATTTTGGTGCATGTTTTGGCGCATGGTGTCGCACGCTAAGCCACATCCCTTTCTTTTGAATCCACACCCCTTTTTAATAAGTCCACACC
>JAODAL010026203.1:0-57189 GCA_025379985.1 Phyllomedusa bahiana
ACGGTATCCCTACTTTTTCTTTAGGTGTTAGTATATTTAGGGACATATAGGGATTCGTTAAGTCCCTTTTTATTAGTAATCTTGAATAAAACTTACATTTTAGCCTGAAGGCGTATGTTTCCAATCTTTGTAGTTTTCTGTTTATACCTTTGTTTACGCCGGGCCTTTATATCTCAGGTGTACTCTGCACCCTTTATCTATAAAAGGGATTTTGTCGTTTTTCCTATTTCTATATCAAAAAAGATGTTAGATGCATTCATACTATATATATCCCCAGTATCTGGGAAAGGAGATGGTACTTGCTCATGTCGCTCCGGCGCATCAGCAGCAGAAGACCGCTTGGGCTTGGAAGTGGTGGAGGAGGAGAAGGAAGAAGATGTCACAGTGGTTAGAAGCCCAGGACCTGTGTGGCATTTTTTCATCAATTGACTATTACACAGCAATTCATGCTTTCCATGCATGTGCCTGTTCATGCTCGTGGTGCTTAAACTCTTTTCAGTCTTTGCTCTACTGACGAGTTGACGGGAAATCCGGCATATGACTTCAGTCGGCGAATCTGAGGCTTGATCGAAAAACACCCAGGCTTCACAGGTCCTGGACCTTTTCGACTTTAAAAACCTAGTACCAGTGATCCTGCTGCCACCACTGACCACGGCTGGTGGAGTAATGTCAGAGGACTGGTGCAACTGCCCTCTCCCTTTCTGAGGCCAGACCCGCACTGACACTACCTTCTCATCCTTCTCCTCCACTGATGATGCGCTCACCAGCTGCTGCTGAAAAGACCACATTAGATTTGCAATGTCATTATCATCACAGGTGACTTCATCCACAAGCTTCAGGCTAGAAGCCACAGGTACTGCAAGGCTGACCGCTCCATATTTCTGCCGACGGACCAGCTTCCTTCTACTCCTCTGAGGGCATCAGCAATTGGGAATCACAGCAGACAAAATCATGTTATTTGGCCTCTTGATCTTTTGAAATGCCTTCTGACCACAACCGCTTTGTGTCATCAAAGAGATCTTCAGAATATGGAGAAGTGGTCTGTAGATTGGGATGTGACATTCGGCCCGTGTTTGCTTCAGGTTCAACTGATGATGATGAGGAGGAAGAGGTGGTAAAACTGCTAAATGCAGGGTCTGTTAACTATAGAAGAAGAAATTGGCAATGCACATAAGTAATGAGACACACAGGGAACTGACCAAGAGATGACAGGCCTAACGGTCCTGCCACTGACCATGTGCTCGCTTGTGTGTTGTCTGGAGCACTGGAAGGAGTCCCTTGTCTCGTACCTCTTTCTCTACTTCCTATGCCCCTCCTTTCTCACTTACCACCTCTACTTCTCTCCATGTTCAAAAGCTAAATATTATAGCTCTGCATGTGGCACAAGATATATGTAATAAAAAAGAGACAAGTGTATATATACAGTATATGTGGATCACAATAATGTATTGGTATATTTCAGCGTTATGTGGACTTAAAATCTGGCAAAATTACCCTTTTTGGCATTGACTAAGATTTAGCAACAGAGAACTTTCAAAAGATCCACATGGATATTTTTGTCAGTTATCACCCCACCGTTGAGTAAGATTTAGCAACAGAGAGAACTCTATTTCCTGGCTAAATCTGTGTGACAATAACACACGTTATAATTGAAAGGTATTTCACCCCCAAAACTGAACTTTTCCCACTCAGAATAATTTTTATCATCCAACCAATTTTTAAACATTTTTTTGTTTGTATAGGAGAATTGGAGATGGTTATAAAATGATTTTACCTTCAATACTGCAAAAACTGAACTTTTGGGCACCGAGTATGATTTAGCAAATCCAAGCACTCTGTATTATTATTAGTATTATTTATTTTAAAGCGCTATTGATTCCAGGGCGCTGTACATTCGAGGGGGTTACATACATAACATAAGTCAAACGAGTACAATGATAAGTGATTAATGACAATTGGCACGACAGAGGGAGAGAGGACCCTACCCGCGAGGGCTTACAATCTACCAGGAGGGGGAAAGAGACAGAAGGTGAGGGGCAGACATGTTTGAGGAGGAAGTAGTGACTGCAATGTTAGTGTAGGTTATAAGCTAGTCTGAAGAAATGGGTTATCAGATTGCTTTTGAAGCTGGTGAAAGTGGAGGAGAGTCTGATGTGTTGGGGCAGTGAGTTCCAGAATGTGGGTGAAGCACGGGAGAAGTCTTGGAGACGGTTGTGTGAGGAGCTGATAAGGGGAGAGCAGAGGAGAAGGTCCTGTGAGGAGCAGATATTGCGTGAGGGGAGATATTTGGAAATTAGGGCAGAGATGTATGGAGGGGAGAGGTCATGGAGAGCCTTGTAGGTCATGGTTTGTAGCTTGAAATGAATTCACTGGGCAATGGGAAGCCAGTGAAGGGATTGGGAGAGGGGACAGGCAGGGGAGTAGCGAGGAGAGAGGTGGATAAGACGGGCAGCAGAGTTAAGGATGGATTGGAGGGGAGCGAGGGTGCTAGCTGGGAGGCCACAGAGAAGGATGTTGCAGTAGTCTAGGCGGGAGATGACAAGGGCATGGACATGACAAGGGCATGGCTGTATAATATATATCTATGCATATGAGAGTTAGGCCTTATGTGAGCCTGCAAATGTTGCCAAATAACAGCTTCTGGGTGTGGGAAAGATGCAGCCAGCAATACCAAACTCCCTAACTATTAATGTCTATGGAGAGGAAAATGCTATCTAAGTCTTGATTCCCTAAGCTTGCTGCACACACCCCTAACTATCTACCTAACTAATTTAAATAGCAGCTCAGAACAAATTACAATGAAATATATATATATATATGATATGGTCACATGATTTTAAGAGCTAAAGAGAGCCCTACACCTCAGCGATAAAGTTTTTGACACTTCTCTGTGCTCCGCAGTGATAGGATGGCCGATAAAAGTGCAGAAAGGTGCTGAAAACTATTGAAATAGCGCATTGAAAGCCATGGCGAACTCGAACATTTACTCAAACGAACAGTAAAATGTTCAGTCCTCATTCGAGAAAATTGAGATGTTCAACTCGAACTTAGCTTTTCTCAAACGGTTCGATCAATACTAGTCTCTGTCACCCTCAAGGCTCACACTAACACCCTCTCACTATCACTCCAGTACCCAACACACCAGGGGTACAGGGAAGAGCCACTTTGTTATCAGAAGTGGACTCTCTCATGTGATGGTCTGCTTCTGAGGTGGATGTGGGCTGGAATTTTTAGGGTGGGAAGGGACCAGTATTCATGAACCTTTGCATCCTGATACTATCAGGCTGCAACTGCTGATTTCATCCTTGGCTAGTTATGACAAAGAGAAGAAGGGATCCCACATTGTCTTGTTTAAACCATTTTTTTTATTGTAAAAAGATGTGCCCCACTCCCTCCCATGTTTATCATAACAAGCCAAGGTAAAGTCGACAGCTGAAAACTGATACTATTAGTATAGAAAGGTCCCTTCCTGTTCTAAAAATATCTGCTCAAATTAAATGTGAATGTCCACTTTTTATGGTAAACTGGCTCTTCTCAAAATCGTTGTTGTATTGGGTGCTGGACTTATAGTGACAGGATGATGAAAAACACACCACTGGCTGACACTAAGCCCCACCAATAGTAATGAAGGCGTCTGTCATATACCTCCATTACGAACACTAGAAAAAAATAAACATAGAAACAACAGAAAAAGAAACACTTTTTTTTAAATAAACACTCCTCCACACTAGCCCTTATTAAAGAAATAAATCCAATGCAGGTCCAACGTAGTCCAATGAATCCATAGTAGTCCAAAACAGAAACAAGAGAAAAAAACAACAGAAATCCTATAAAAACACTGAAGGATAGGGCATCACCTCCTTCACTCTGATTCCCGTCTCTCCCTATTTCATCTTCAATTCAGAAAATCAGATCCCTCTAGACACCAGTGGTATATGTCTAATTTCACAATATTCATGTATCTTTCCACAGTGCTCATCCCAGAGAATATACACATCTGCGGGCTTTTCTCTATGCAATCGAAGAAATCAACAATCGTTCAGATATTCTGCCCAATGTCACTCTGGGATATCATATATATGACTCTTGTGGACATGAGAATAAAGTTATAAAAGATGTTCTGCAGATCCTGTCTGGACATACGGTAACAGCTCCAAACTATTCATGTATGGAGAATGATGCCATGGTCGGTTTTATTGGAGATTTAGGTTTGGTCACTACTCTTCCCATGGCCCAGCTGTTAAACTTATATAGATATACACAGGTGAGTACAGAAAATAGCTGTAATGCAGAGGTGAATTCGCTGGACAACCGCAAGCGATGATAGTTGAGCCACGCCAGGGAGCAGAGTCTAAGTAGCCCCTGGTATTCACCGGAGCCCGCCGCAAAGCGAGATGGACTTGCTGCGGCGCGAGGCTACCAGTTCGCTACCCCTGACGTTACTTGCTTGCGATGGCAGCCGGGTTACTGCGTGGTACAGACTAGTAATCCAGTGGCGTAGTAGGGGACAGACAGGAGGTCAGGACAGGCGGCAGAGATTCGTGGTCAGAGACGGCCAGAAGGTCAGGGCAGGCGGCAAACAGGCTAGGTCAGGAAACGTAGCGGAACGGACTGGTACACTTGTTATCAGACAGGTCTTCCAACACTCACTAGACTCACTAAATGCACACCAACAAACTGGCAGTGAGTGTTGGGGCCGTGCACAATAAATAGGGTCAGCGGCTGGCGATGGCCAATTACCGGCGCGCTGGCCCTTTAAATCCAGACCATCCATCGCGCACACGCCCTAAGCAGCGGGTACGCACGCGGCGGCTGTCAGAGCCAGACAGAGGAAGCACAAGAGCAGGGACTGGTGAGTACAGGGTTTCCTGGGCTAGAGCAGAAGGACAACGGCTGCGGGCAGCAGCGGCACCCGCACCGTACTCCGTAAGAGCAGGGGGATGCCCATGGGGGGCCACGGTGCCGAGCCTCATGACAGTAGCTATATCTACTAAATCGAAGATTACATGGTGAGACAACTTAGTCAATGTCAGAGAACTTTTGGGGCGTAGGAAAAAGTAGTCATCGCCCATGCTAGATAAATCTGGTAAGTGGCTTGTGTGGGATGAACTCAACCAATGTTGAGTTTTAGAAAGTGGGGGAAGAAGGAGAGTATAGTTTATATGCAAAGCAGAGAGTTAATAATAAATTCTGTGAGCTATCCGAGGCCAAGACTAAAGCTCGAGAATCTGGACTGAACCTTGGCAGACACCAACAGAGAGAGGATGGAGAATTCTAATCTGGGTGGTAGAAGCTAAATATTTCATTGTTGAGGTGGGAGAGGATGGGTCTAGGAGATAAAGGCAAGAGCAATGGTGTGAGGCTTTGAAAATTTATAGACATCTTTAAAGGGGTTGTCTCACAACAGGGATTGCTGCTTTTTATGTTAAAGATCTTTTAAAAACAAGTCACTCTGCAATATATGTCCATTAACAGTGTCCTGTTCCGAGATATCCCCTCTTGTATGGGCTTCATCAGCTCCTCAGGTCATTATAGCTACAAACCTGTTTGATCTCTTCTGATAGGCTGTCGGCACTGGTTGCTGTAGCTACAGACCTGGCTTCTATTGCAGCCTAGTAGAAGTCAGTAAACACACCCCTGAATTCAAAATGAGACCAAGAAAACAGGACGAATCAATGTAGTGAGACAACCCCTTTAAATGAAAGTGGTTTCAGTTTAATGGTAAGGTTGATCACCAGATTACAGTCAATTAGTGAGTTAAATAGGAGGTGGGATGACAGTACAAGGAAGAAATATTGTTTGATTTGGTTTAAAGGAAAAATAGAAGTAATGAGAAGGACCAGTAGTCAGACAAAGAGGATTGATCAATGGATGTCTTCCCAAGTATGGGAGCAATGGTTGCATATTTAAAAGAACTATTAGGCACTAGAGGTTATTGATAGATTAATTAGATGGCTTATGGCTTGGTTAAGCATAGTTGGGGATGGGGTGGAATAGGAATAGATCAAGAGAACAAGTAGTTGGGTAAGATTTGGAGAGTATTTTTGACAGCTCATCGTATGTAAAAGTGAAGAAACAGGTTATAGGTGAAATATGCTATATATTCTGCAGAGGGGTTGCAGGGACGGTAGATGCAAACTTTGTCTGATATTGTTGAATCTTCCATTCGGATGAGAGAAGGTGCAGTAGTAGATGAAGTAGGGAATTCAATGTGTGGAAGAATATTTGAGGTTGTGGGACAGATAACATATGATAGTTGTGAAGTAATCTTGCTTGACAGAAGTGCAGACTTAAAGTTAAATAGTGTTCGCAAGTATAAAATTCTTCCCTGCAATGGACTTTTCCAGTGCCTCCCAGCCACGCTGGAAGCTTGCCTTAGTTTTTTTTACCATATTGGTGCGCCACCATTGCCATTGATTGTAACAGAAAAAAACTTTCAAAATGCTCGTCAGCTCACCTGTGAGAATTGAGATGGTTGCACGGAACTAATAAACAGAACTCCCGAAGCCACTTTACAATAGATATAGAAAAAAAACAAAAGATGATCCAGCAACTCTTCATGAGGTTAATAAAATGTAAATAAGCTTGCAGCTTTATTATAGAAAAATTGAAGGTAAAATCTAGTTAGTAAACAACATAATGATGGCAAAACAAGCCGACGCATTTCTGGAGTTATCTACCTTACTCATGGCGTGACGTATGAAACAGGTGATCACTTTAAATAGTATCAGATTACGTGAGACTACGTCTGTTAAACATGCAAACTTTAAACTTAGAGTATGAATATATCAACATTAAAACATCAAAATGTAAATACAATCATCGTTACACAAATATCATCAATAATGGAACATAATATCATGTCTTTTATTTAGACCCACCGGAAACCTAGTGTTCAGACGCAGTATCCACCAGGCCTCCCGTGACAGCACTATTTCCTAATGTGTCCTCCTCTAAGGGGTTTACGTACCATCTCAATTTCATTATAAGCAAAAGAACTAAGGCTACCTGAGTGTACTTCTGCAAAGTGTCGCGATGCTGCCAACACATTGCTAATAAATGTTTTGTTTATATCAGATATGTGTCTACGTATCCTTGTCTTAAGACTATTGACACTACACCCAACATATTGCAGCCTGCAAGCTGTACACATAATTAAGTATATTATATTGTGGGACCAACAATTTATGTAAGAAGATATTTTAAATACATCGCCAGTGGACATTGCTGTAAATTCTTTAGTGTACAGCTTGCAGGCTGCAATATGTTGGGTGTAGTGTCAATGGTCTTAAGACGAGGATACGTAGACACATATCTGATTTAAACAAAACATTTACTAGCAACATGTTGGCAGCATCGCAACACTTTGCAGAAGTACACTCAGGTAGCCTTAGTTCTTTTGTTTGTAATGGAATTGAGATGGTACGTAAACCCCTTAGAGAAGGAGACATTAGGAAAAAAGAACTGTCACGGGAGGCCTGGTGGATACTGCGTCTGAACACCAGGTTTCCGGCGGGTCTAAATAAAAGACATGATATTATGTTCCATTATTGATGATATTTGTGTAACGATGATTGTATTTACATTTTGATGTTTTGATGTTGATATATGCATACTCTAAGTTTAAAGTTTGTATTTTTAACAGACGCAGTCTCAAGTGATCTGAAACTATTTAAAGCGATCACCTGTTTCATACATCACTCCATGAGTAAGGGAGGTAACTCCAGAAACGCGATAGCATGTTTTGCCATCATTATGTTGTTTACTAACTAGATTTTACCTTCAATTTTTCTACAATAAAGCTGCAAGCATATTTACATTTTTTAACCTCATGAAGAGTTGCTGGATCATCTTTTGTTTTTTTCTGTTGCCATTGATTTGTCATTTGCTTTTGTGTGTGAGAGGGGCGAGTGAGTAAAGAACTAAGGCAATTGTGGTCTTATTGGAAACAGTGGCTGTTTCCTACTCCGTTATCTTCTCCATTACTGGATCCAGTGATTTGTTTAATTTTGGTTGTTCGTTTATCTACATACACCATAGTATGTAGTCTTTTTATATGTGACTCATCTTCTCTGATTAAGATGTTTTCATCTCACAATGTGATGAAATTGTGAGACAAATTCTTCTGAATTCTACTTTTTTTTTTTTGTTCTTCATCTTAGATCAGTTATGGGGCAAGAGATCCTCTTCTAAGTGACAAAAAGCTTTATCCAAACTTCTTACGAACAGTCCCAAGTGACCAGATGCAATTTTCAGCAATTGTGAAGCTACTGAAGAGATTTCAGTGGAATTGGGTTAGGATCATCACATTAGATGATGACAGTGGACGGCAGGAGTTACAGCAGTTACTTAGACAATTTACAGATCATCAGATTTGTGTGGAATTCACCGTTCTTGCATCTGTGAAAAATTATCATTATGTCCCTCCAGCTTTACAGGCGTCATCTACTGAGGTTATTATTATCTGTGGCTCCTATAGTCTGACTTACATCAAGTTTTATACAACATAGCTCATGTCCTTAATAACAAGACTCTTATTCTTCCAAATTCATGGGCACTTGCAAGAGAACTTATACTTTACAGAGAAATTGGAGTACCTGCCAATTGCAGTTTAGTGTTTTCAATTTCCAGATGCAATGTTACTGGAAAAGAGTTTTTTTATATTTTAGAACTATCTCAACAACCTTCTTCTGATTCATTACTGGAGGATATTTGGATGACTGTGTTCCATTGCTTTACAGGAAATAAAGTAAAGGATTTTCTTATGCCATTCATAGATCAAAATCCATATTGTCACTGTTCTAAGAAAATTTATGAGAAGTTTAATTTTGCTGAAGATACAACTCCTTACCAAGTGTATATTGCCGTCTTTATCATGGCTACTGCTTTGCACAGAGTGAACGTTTTTCTTAGGAACAATGGAAAATTAAACACAGTAAAAATATCTGATTATAAAAGCCAAGTGAGTATTATCAGGAAAGATGTTTACCTGTATGATAAAGCCAGGAAGGAACAGTGATAATAGAGATGTTTAGGGAATAATATGCTTTTTGCTAACTTGTGAAATAACAGATCAAATGTTGTATCAATATTTCCCAACCAATAAATTGCAACATAACTTTCAGATTAATTGTACATGGTGCCAAGGCTTTTGTATATTATTATTTTACATGATGATCCCAGTTTGTAGTAGCATAAAAAATCCTAAAATCAAAATGTTATGGATCAGAGATGGTCTGCAAAGGAGTTTTCATGTCAGGCTTCCCAGGTTTTTCACAGCCAGCTTCAGGCTCCCACTTCCTGTTCAGGCTGTGGGTGGTTCTAGATCTTCAAGCTGCCTCTTCCTCTTCTGGCTACGGATAGTTTTACAGCTACAGGCTCACACTTCCTTTTCAGTCTATGGGAAAGTCTACAGCTTCAAGCTACCTCTTCCTGTTCAGGTTGTGGGTGGTTCTACAGCTCCAGACTCCTACTTAATGCTCAGGCTGTGGGTGGTTATACAGTTCCAGGCTCCCACTTCCTGTTCAGGATGTGGGTGGTTCTAGATCTTCGAGCTGCTTCTTCCTGTTATGGCTATGGATAGTTTTACAGCTACAGGCTCACACTTCCTGTTCAGTCTGTGAACAAGCCTACAGCTTTAGGCTATCGCTTCCTGTTCAGGCTGTGGGTGGTTCTGCAGCTTTAGGCACCCACTTCCTGTCCAGGCTGTGAGCAGTTCTACATCTTCACGCCCCTACTTCTGGTTCAGGCTGTGGGAGGTTCTACAGCTTTAGGCTCCCATTTCCTGGCCAGGCTGTGGGTGGTTCTACAGTTTTAGACTGTTCAGGCTGTGGATGGTTTTACAACAGTGACTGACATTTTAGCTTTGCTCTTCCTAGATGAGCCTGAAAGAGGAAAATTGTTATCTAGGATTTTAACTGCAGGACAGAGCTCTAGTAGGTTAGGGTTTCTCAATAAAAATCATACTTAAGCCCGGGTCCTGCTGATAAGACAGGGCAAGCAGAGACCTCACCATCTGGAAAGGGCTGCTGGAGCAAAGAGAGGTTGGTAATCTAGATAACCTTTATTTAAATAAGCAGTAGGTAAGAACTCTAACTGTAAAGAGAAACAAGATTAGAATTTAAAAGTATGTGGTAATAATCCTTATTTACCTTTCCCAACATGCTTAAAGCTAATCAATGAGATTGGAATACCCCTTAATGTTTCCTCAACATTTACTTTTTTCTAATTGTAGAGTGGACAGATAACCAAAGGAATTTAAGATAACTGTGATCAATTATTGATATGCACTAGTATTATACAGTTTCATAGATGTTACATGTTATATTAGAGTTATCCCAGACACTAAACTGTACATGGCGTGACTTGTACCATATGCCAGGGATGAGTTACATTATGTATGCTAGGATTCCTCTGAGTGGAATGTCATGCCTTCAACTGGACCTAAGGAGCAGAGGTGATTCTACGCAACCCTGTCCTACCATATCTGTCTTGTTTGTTCAAAAATGGACTTTATTGTGGGAAAAAACATAAACGTTCAAAAACACAAACCATTCAAGAAAGAAAAACATAATAAATAGGAGGTGGATTCTTGGGGAGAGTCCAGGAAGCAGAAAAACAAAGCAGAAATTGGGCAAACAGAATTAAGAAGAAGTCCAGGTGGCCAGAGAACAAGCAGAAAACCATAGTAGAACATCAGGCTGCAACCAACATGTCCAGGAAAATCTCAGGCAAAGAAACAGGAAACAAGATGTAATAAGTATCCCGCCCCAGCCAGAGATTGACCCAGGCAATTAACCATAAAGGATCCATACAAAACCCTTGAGGCTGGAAAGAAACAGAACCTCTTAACGTGCCATACACATATTATTGACAGTAATACTGAACAGCCCCGGAGTCAAAGGAATGAAGTGAGCCTAATGCTAGGCGGATCATGACAGCATCATGGCTGGCACTGGAGATGTCATTGTATTATTGTCACCAAGAACAGGCAGTTGAAAACCATCATTGACACATATAAGAATAAGGGGAGTAAAAATTGATTGTGGTTTATTACTTGTCCACTTACAAATTCCAAAAACCTCTAAAATATACAGTGACTTTTATAAAATTATTTAAAAAGCATAAATTCGACAAATTACAAATAACTAGTGTTGAGCGATTATTATCGACAAAGCTGAAATCGGCACGGTATTTACATTGATCGGATTTTTTAGATCACGCGATAATTTAGGTTAAAATCTGTGCATAATCTATTAATATCGCGCCATTTTCGGCACTTCCTGTCATTTTGGCGGCCAGCAAATCAGCTTACAGAATAGAGCAGGGTGAGATGTGTGTGCGACGTCATGACTGGGATGTGTATGGTTGCGATTGGCTGGAAAAATCACATGACCTCGTTTTACATTGAACAGCCCTTCCTGTTCATGATCAGTGTCTGTCAGCGTCTCAGAGCAGTAGGACGTGCGCTCTGCCTCTGTCCAAACAGCTCAGCAAACAGCTCAGCGAAATTATTCTATTTCTTCACAGAGAAAGCTCTAAATGTTAAACTGTGATTTCCTTTAAAAACTTAGTTAATCAGAGATTTTTTTGATTTTATGTAGTTTTTGGTAAAAGAATTTTTAAAAGGGGCCTACCACTGTAAAGTTTACTTTGGGGTCGGGCGAGGCCGGGAAGGGGGGGGGGGGGGGGGGGGGGCCTTTTTCCCGCGGGCGAAAAACAGACCCAAGCTCTTTAAAAAATACTGGATATAGTTTCACCAAGACTTAGTGAAAACATTGCTAAAGCTTTTAATTTTTAACAATTTTTTTTATTGAAATAAATTTTCCCCATATTGGGCAGCCTTTAATTTTTATTAGGATACACATCTTTTCTATTTAAATGCAGGTCTCTTTGTTAAGGTTTCAAAACTCCACTTTTATTACATATTTCATTTCAGATAAAGGTTTTTTTATTTTCCCAATTTTTGCCCATTTTTCCCCGCTTTGTTAAATAAACCACCTTTTTCAGTTTTAAAATTAAAATCCCCAATTTTGTAGTCAGCACAGGTTGATAGGTGCCAAAAAATACCCTTTTTATTTTTTTCCGAAAACATTTTAATACTTTTTTTTCAATTTGGTCAGTACAGCTTTTTTTTATAGACTACTTTTTCAGTTAAATGTGAATACAGCAATTTTTGTTTGTTTACCACAGGTGAATTGAAAAGGTTTCCAAAAATAACCCCTTTTTTTTAACCGAAAAACATTTCGATATGTGTTTTTTTTCACTTTGGGGCAGGCCAGCCCTTTTTTTGTCTGATTTTACTTTTCAGTTAAATTTTTAATCCAGCAACTTTGTAGTCACCACAGGTGATAGGGTGCCAAAAAAAAAACCTTTTAATTTTCAGTATAAAAAAATTTTTTTTTTTTAGAAAACGTTTTTTTTTTTCCCCCTTTGGGGGCCCGGCCAGCTTTGTTTTATAGACCACCTTTTGGGTTTAAAATTTTTTTCCAGCAACTTTTGTAGTCCCCCACGGTGTAACTGATAGGGCCAAAAATTAAAATTTTTAAAATCCGTAACATTTCAGACAGGTGTTTTTTTTTCACTTTTTTGGGCAGTCAAGCTTTGTTGAAGATCTACTTTTCCGTTTAAATTTTGAAAAACAGCAATTTTTAGCCCCACAGGGGGAATTTTATAGGTGAAAAAAAAACCTTAAATTTTTCCCTATACATTTTAGACAGGTTTTTTTTTTCACTTTTGGTCCCCCCCCGTCCCAAACTTTGGGTTTATTTAAAACTACTTTTGTTTGTTAAATTTTTAATAAAGCAATTTTTGTAAATCATTTACAGGGGAATTGTTAGGTTTTCCCAAAAAATACCCTTTTTTTTTATCCCCCTATACATTTTTAGAAGGTGGTTTTTTTTTTACTTTTTGGGCATTTTTTTGCCCTTTGTTATAGAAACTACTTTGTTTGTTGAAAATTTTAATACAGGAATTTTTTAAATAGTCACCAAGGGGAAATTTATAGGTGCCAAAAAAAAACCCCTTTTTTTATCCCGTATACATTTTTAGAAAAGGTGTTTTTTTTACTTTTGGTCAGTCCCTGCTTTTGTTCATTTAAAACTATTTGAAATTTAAAATTTGAAAAAAACAAGGGAATTTTTGTATCACCACATGTTGGGAATTTGATAGGGGCCAAAAATAAACCTTTTTTTTATCCCTTTTCCCTTTCAGAAAAGGTGTTTTTTTTCACTTTTGGGGCATTCAAAAAGCTTTGTTCATAAAAGCATCTTTGGGAAAAAAATTTGAATACAGCAATTTTGTTTGTCAAACCCCAGGTGAATTGATTTGGTTGGCCAAAAAATACCTTTTATTTTTCATTAAAACCCTTTCAGATACGTGTTTTTTTTTACTTTTGGTCATTTTAAAGTTTTGGTTGATAGATCTACTTTGCAGTTAAAATTGGAACCCAAAGCAACTTTGTATTTCCACCACGGGGAAAACTGATAGGTGCCAAAAATACCTTTTAAATATCCGTATATATTTCAGACAGGTGTTTTTTTTTAAATTTTTTGGGTATCAAGTTTTGGGTTGAAAAATTCATTTTGGGAAAGTTAAATTTAAAATACAGCAATTTAGGGTATTTCCACCAAAATTAATTGTTTAGGTGCCAAAAAAAAACCTTTTATTACCCGTAACTTTTTCAGACAGGGGGTTTTTTTAAACTTTTGGTCATCAAGCTTTGTTGAAGATCAATTTTGCATTAAATTTGAAACCCCAAAGCAATTTTTTTTTTGATTTGAGGGGGTTTGAGAAACTGTGATTTCCCGCCCTTTTAATAAGAAAATTTTCCCAAAAACTCTTCCATTTTTCTCAAATTTTATATTTCTAAACTTTGGAGCGAAATTCGGGTTTGGTAAGCGAGAAAAGGGGGGGGGTGGGACATGGGGTAAAATTTAACGAGAGAAGGTGTTTCCTTTTCCATGCTGGCGACAACCGCATGCCAGCGGTTTCGTCATTCCCCGGACCGTCGGGGCCTGTCATCGCGGGGTTTTCAGGGCCCGGGAAATCTCAGAAACAAAACAGCGTCGCCAATCTGTTTTTCAGTGGTTAATGAAAAACCGGGGCCCTTTCCAAAAAGCAGCCCTTACCTCCTCGTCCCCCCACCCCGGCCACAAATGTCTTCACACTTCATCACCCTTTCCGTCCAACATAAGCACCCAAAATTGTCAACCCCCCTTTTTTGGTACCCACCACTGTGGAAAAATTCCATTTTTTGAAGACCTCTTAAAGACAAAATGCGGTTGGGGTTTCAGAAGGCATTTTAAAAAGATCAAGAGGCCAAAAGGATGATTTTTCTCTGCTCTGACGCCCATTACAAAATGCCTTTCAAAGGAGGAGAAAGAAGCCGGGCCCAAATTTTCGGGCAAAAATCCCGGGGGGGTCGGCAACCCCCTTTTCAGTCCCTCTTGCTTGTAGCCCGCGCTCCGGGGATCAGAATTTTCAAAAGGGGACGAAGAAAACCTTGTTTTTGTTTGATAAATAAAATGACGACTTTGGGCATCCAACTTTGGCCCTTTTCAGCAGAATTTGCTTGCGAGCGCTTCATCACTGGACGGGGATAAGACGAGGGGGGTATGTCAGTACGGGTCCCGCCTCAAAAAGGGAGAGGGGCTCGAAAGAAGCCCCTCCCTGATAAGTTTCCCGCCAGCCACGTCAGCGGAAACCCAGCCCCCTCTTTTAAATCGCTGTAAAAAAGGGGTCCAGGACCTCTAAAGCCGGGCCTTCTTTTAGCAAGCCTCTGATTTTCCCTAGCGATGTCATATGCCCCCCTTTTGCCGTAAACGCATAAAAAGGGGCAAAACCTTGGGTTTTTATCCCCCTCCCAAACCAAAGTCTAGTCACATGCAGGAATCCCTTTATTGAAATGGAGGCAACACTTGGCCAAAAAAGGCCGGGCCCCGATCCCCGGGGCCTCCAACCTCTGCCCAACCCCTCTGTCTCCCCCCCCTCCTCCTCCGCCACCACCAAGGGGTTTCCTCAGCTGCCCCCGGGTCTCTCAATCATGATCAGGGAAAACCCTTTTCCCTTTCACCCTCCACCTCGCCCGAGTAAAACGAGCACCCCCCAGAACCCATTCAAAAACCCCTCTCCCTTTCCCCGCCATTTGAGGCCCTTTCACACCAAACACGGCCCAAAAAAAAGCCACCCCTTCTGTTTTCCCGGGTTTTGGGGAGGGGGAGAAGAAACATTTTAACACAAACCATCCCAAAGCCAAAACCCCAAAATTTGTGGGCTTTGGGCCAGGTTTTTCCCCCTTTGGGAAAAATTTGTTGCCCTTTTCCGTCGGGTGGACACAAAATTGGGTTCCGCCACATCAGGGCCCCTTTCCCTTCCCCCAATACCAAAATCCGAGAGGCATTTTTTTTTCCCAGAAAAGCCGCCCCCTTTTTTCCCTTTGGCCCACCCAAAAACGTGTCATCTAAAATTTCAAGCGGGGTTGTCGCTTCTTGTGTCTGGAAAAGCCCAAATTCCTGACCACCAACAATGGCCCTAGTAACAGGGCCCAAAGGGCCTCCTATATCTCTGGGGACAGCTCACGGGGAGTTTTGGGGGGAAAGTTTTCGGGGGTTTGACGGTGGCCCTCTAAAGGCTGGGCCAAAACGCTCTTTCAAAACCGGGGGGAGGTGCAGTGTTTTTTTTCCCCCCAAGGTCCCTGGGGGCCCTTTCACGTGCCCATAGAAACCGGGCCCGGGGTTTTTAAAATTAATCTGTCTTGGGAGACCGCCACACACGGGTCAGGAGCTGTGGACGGCTCTCCGCAACGAGACCAAAGCGTTGGGCCGGGGTCCCAAGAACCTTTTTCCCAAAGGCAAGGGGGTTTTTCGAAAAAGGGGGGCGAAATTTTGCTGGCCCCCCCTTTTAAAAACTTTTAGGCGGGAGCACATCCCCTTGCCTTTGGCCCCATTTTTCATAAAACCTTGTCGTCCAGAAATTTCTAAAGAAGCTCCCCGGGGTCTGGCCCTGCCTGCTGGGGAAGGCTCGAAGTCAAAGTTTGCACTTCCCCCCTGTTCGCACCCTGTTTTCTTTCCCGCCCCGGGGCTGCTTTGCAGCGTCAGCTCGGCCTCCCCGTCAACCGTCTCATTGTTGACAGGGGCAACACGCGGGAAATTCCCCTTCACATGCTCCAGCTTTTGTGGCATCAGCGCAATGCCTTTACCCCCTTACGAAGTGACAAAAGGCCTGACAAGCACGGGCGGACCCCGGGTTTTTGAACCACCGAGAGTGGAGGCGGGTTGAAAGGGGTTTCTGCCCCCAACCCTTTTGCCAGTTTTGAAAAAACCCAAACCAAAATGGCCGGGCGGCCCAATGACCTTGTCAGCATAAACATTGGGGTTTGATTTAGTTCTGGAACGATCTTTTGGACCCCTCAAAAACCCAACAGGCCCCCGCCAGCGACGGAGGAGGTGACGGACACAGATGCGGAAAGGGACCCTTTTCTTTTCCATAAAAATCCAAAAGGGCCCCGACAGTTTAAACCAATTTCATGGGTTTTTCTTTTAGGCGAGGGTTGGGGGCCCCAGGGCTAGGGGAAAAGGTGGCCCCCTTTCAAGTTTCTCAGGGTGCATCATCTGGGGCCAAGTCAGGGCTTTTGGTTGGGAAGCTGTGCCGGAGGAACCCGGGGAGGAGGGGGGAGGAGGGGGAAATTCCAAGAAAACCGATTTTTACCGACGTCTCGGGCCTTTGGGGAAAAGGGGTTTGGCGCAAATTTTGAGGCGGAGGGGGAAAAATAGGAAGATCTTTTTGTTTATTTGCCCCTCAAACCCAGGGGTTTTTGGGAAATCAAGGCTCCATCTCCCCACATGAGTGCTTGGATGCCCCTTTTTCCCCTTCCCAACATAAATCCTCGCTTTAAAGGCCATAAAAAAAACAAACAGTTATTTGGGTTTCCCAAACCCTCCTGGATCCCCCCGTACAAAACAAAACTTCAGCATTTTCCCTTCTACCCACCCAAATAAGATTTAAAATGCGGAAAATTTGGGCCCCTTTGGCTGATTGATCAACTGGAGACTTTCTTTTGCGTTTTGATTCACGTTTCTTCAAATGTCAGGTTTGGAACAACATCAGCGACGTGAAGCAGTAAGTTGCCAATAGCCGTAGCGGCAGCCAGGCAAGGTGGAAAGAAGCCTAATTGGGTGACCTCTGAAAATCTTTTTTTTACCACCTTCCCCAAACGCATAAAAGCGGGCACAACTTTCCAACACACAGAGACCAGCTTAAATTTCATGGTCCCACGACTATTTTGCGCTCAACCCCCCGATTTTTTTTGGAAATGGTTTCCACCCAATAGCCCTTCGGGTTCCCAAAATTTGGATGAATTGCCCGACCCCGGCTCGCCACCCAAAAGGGGTGTTTTCTGCCCAGCAGCCAGCGCAAACCCCTAAACCCCAAAAACCTTTCAGCACAGCTGGAGGAGTCATTAACAACAAACCATCCGGTTTTTCCACAGATAATTTTGGAAATCGTTTGACTTTAATCAAGTTTAAATCAGGCCATGGTTTCTCTGTTTGATGTTGGGGCCCTAATTGCCGAGGTCCCCGATTATTTGCCGGCCCAACTTTCCCTTTTCCCCTTTTTCAAACAAAAATGGCCCCTCTTAAAAAAACTTTTTTTTAAAAGGTCATTTCTTACTGAAATTTTTTTAAATTTTTTTCCTTTTCCCAACATTTAAATTTTGCTGGTTTTGCTGTGGGGAGCCCGTAAAAGACGGGAAAGGGTTTCATACAACACCGTATTCCATTTCTCATTTTTATTTTTAAATTTTTCCCGCTTTGGTCAAGGGTTTTTGGGGGTTTCAGTTGTTTGTAAAGATACAACTAAAATTATGGCCCCTTTGGGAACAGAAATGTGGCTTTTTAAGGGGCTTTTTCCCCTCCATCAAAAATTTTTAATAGTTGGCTAAAGAAGTCATATTTATAATTTTTTTGGGGCCCAGTTGTTTGTGAGATAAAAGAAAATTAATAAAATGGCCCCTTTGGAACAAAAATTTTTGGCTTTTAAGTGCCTTTTCCCTTTTTCCCCCTCAAAATTTTTTAATAGTGGCTGAGTTTTTCATTTTTTATAATTTTTTTTCCTGGGGGGGGGGGTAAAAAACAAGGGGGGTTACGGGGGGGGGGGGGGGAAAAAAAAAAAAGTTTTGGGGAAAAAAAGGGGGGGGGTTTTGGGGGGTTGATTTTTTTTATTAATTTTTTTAAAATTGGGGGGAAAAATTTTTAAATTTTTTTAATTTTTTTGGGCTTGCTGCTTTAAAATTTCAGCAATTTTTCGGGTTTCCTTTCCAAAAAAAAAAATTTTTTCCTAACGATTTTTGGTTCTTCACAATTGGTCCAAAGTCCTAAAGGGGGTTTCATCTTTTTTTTTTGGGGGGGCATTTTGCTTGAATCAGCTAAACTACGGGTTTCCTATTAAAAAAAAAAAGTTTTTTCCCTAACAAAAATTTTTTCCCTTCACAATTTGCAAAAGTGGCTCAAGGGGTTAAGGGTGGGAGGAACACTTTTAATGGACGCAAATTGCAAAATGCCCTTGTTTTTTGTAAATTTTTTAATTTAAAGGCTAGCAACCCCTTTTTTGGAAAACAACCCCATTTTAATAAAATTTTAAAAAAAGAGAAAAAAAGGGACATGGGGGATTTCCATCCTTTTTTAAAAAAAAGTTTTTTTAAAAAATTTTAAAAAACTACTAAAAAACTCCCATTTTCCCAAAAAAATAGCGGGAAAAAAAAAATTTTCCTCTAAAATTTGTACAAGGGAGGTAAAAGGAAAACTTGCCCAATTGGGGTTTTTTCAAAAGGACAGGGAAAGTATGGAGAAACGGGGAAAAAGAACAAGTACAAAAACCCAAATTTTCCCCCCGAAAGGAAAATTTATAAAATGAGAAAAAAAAGGGCCAGAAAAGGGCACCGGGGTGGAACAGGAGCTTAAAACCACCATTTTTTCCAAGTGAAGCCCCTTTGGGTCCCGGGCACTCTTTAGGGAGGGGCAACCCGCTACCCATTTCTTGATTTGTTTTACAAAGGAAGGCTGGGGGTCTTACCTCCCCCCTTCCGCTTTCCCGCTCACTTCTGCTTTCAGCACGACTGTTTACGTTGGGGGCTCAAAAGGCTTTTTTAACCTCTTTTAAAATTTAGATACGGGCCCGCCAGCCTGTGCTCCCCACCCCAAAAACCCACTTAAATTTCCGGCCCTGGCTGCTAAAACCTGCTGTTAAAAGATGACAGACGCTAGCCTGGGCTCTCCCCCGAAACCCACGGGTAATTCTTCCCGGCAGTTTGGACCCCCCCGCGTTAACAGAGGGCTGAGGGCAGCACTGGTTCTAAACCGTTAGGGGAAAATTTCGGGAGATTTAAAATTTTCTCCTAAAAAAACCCAATTTTTAAAAAAGGTGAATTTCTGGGGGGGGTTAAAGTATGTAAAAAAAGGGCCCAGGGGCCTGGAAAAAATTTGCAAAATTTTTGAGGCTTAAAATTTTTTTGGGGCTGGACCCACAAAGGGGGTCCTCCATATTTTGATCTCCGGGGGGGTTTTTCCCCCTAATCAGTGAAGAAGGATTTGGGGGGAAAAATGAAACCATTGAATTTGATTGGCTGAATCAATCCAGAAGCCAGGGGGGCAAATTTTTCCTCAACTAAGAAGTTTTTTTGGGGATAATTGGACAAATTTTATTACTTATGGGGTGGGGGGGGACGGAAAAAATTTAAAACATCTGCACGTGTAAAAAAAAACCTTTAAAAACTGCAGGAGGGTTTTAGTTTTTATGTTTTTCACACTTGAAAAAAAAGAAAATGATAATAAAAGTAAAACTAAAATCAAAAATTCCCTAAAAAAAATTCTTTTAAAAAAAATGTCAAATTACCAAAAAAAAATACTAAATGGGCATTCCCCTGTACAAAAAAGCCCTAGCGCCACTTTTTTGATCTTTGGATCCAAAAAAATTTTTTTAAAGGGCATGCTGTGGCCCAGGGCAGGTATGGTCAAATTTAAACTAAAATGGGGGTTGAAAAACTCCTTTTTCCCGGCACTTTTTTAAACTGGGGGTCCTCGGTTTTTTGGGTTTATTCTTGGGGGTTCCCAGGGCAAAGGGGTATTTTGTGTCCCCGTGAAACTAAAATTGGGGGTTGAAAGACCCTTTTTTTTTGGCCTTTTTAAATGTGGGGTTTATGCAGGTTTGGGGCTCATGCTGTGGTCCCCGGGCAGGGACCCGTAAATTTTTCCCGTGAAACAAAAAAGGTGGGGTTTGGGGAAAACTCCTTTTTCCCGCACCCTTTTTTAAACTTTGGGGTCATGCAGGTTTGGGGGTCATGTTTTGGCCCAGGGCAGGTATGGTCAATGTCCCAAAAAAATTTTTCCCAACTTTAAAAATGGGGTTTGGAAAAGGAACTTTCCTTTTTTCCCCGGCAACCCTTTTTTAAAACTGGGGGGCAAGCAGGGTTTGGGGGGTCATGCTGCGTTCCAGACAGGGATATTAATGTCCAGTTCAAGTAAAATGATGGTTCAAATCATACTGGGCCCTTTTGGGACGTTTAATTTGGGGGTCATGCAGGTTTAAAAGGGGCCCGCGGGGGTGCAAGAAAAGGGATAGGGGAATGGTCGTGATTTTTTTTTTTTTGTGGCTTTTTTAACCTAAAATGTGTTGCCTAAGATGTAGCACATATCCATTTGACTGTTGTGGATGATAATTCCAGCTTCTCCAGCCCTGTTTGGGTGTAAGAATGAAGGTGTTGTTGCTCTCCCATAGACTTTAATGGTCATCGGCGATAATCTATTTTAGACTATCGGAAATCGTCTTGATAATTGCCAATATCGACTATCGACCCGATGACGATAGTCAACGTAATCGCTCATCACTACAAATAACCTCTTAGGACAGTAAGAACCCAAGCATAAATCCAAGGGGTGAGTAATAAGGAAAATACTGAAACTATCTGTCCCTTATCCCTACCAAACCCTTCACTCACCCGTCACGGCGACCCTGCCCCAAAAAGGGCGACCCTACCAACGAAGTCCCTGGTATACCCTAAATACCCAATCCCTGTCTCTCAGGTGTGTTAAATAAATAACCAGGTGTATGGGAAAGGGTCGGATATTGACAGGATACAGATAGAATAAATAAAAAAGAGACTAAAATCAAATTCTGCCAGTAACATAATACCCACAGGGCATAAAGTATATTGACAATAACAATCTAACCAACAAGTGCAGATACCAAACAGGGATCCCAGTTAGTGATCTAACATCTCAAAGTAGCTATCACAAATAATCCCCCAAACGCATTTCGTTCCCCCAGAACGGGACTTATCAATGGGTTGCTGGAATGCTGGGACGATGTATTACACCTTCCTACCCCCGCAAAGGGTAAAATAGCTATAGATAAAGTGCCTGAAGATAAAAATCTCTCAATATTGCACAGAAATAACTAAGATACTCTTAATTGCATAAACATGCCAGGTAAGTAATAAAAGACAAATTGAAAAAAAAACAAAAGGGCCCTTTTGGATACGTAGGAATACCCCAAACTAACTGAGGGAAGGGAGGGGGGGAAAGTTAAAAATAAATAAAAAGGATATATGCAATTCCAAATAAAGACAAAAAGTCACATTCAAATGGCGGATTATACATGTATACTGTGCAACAGACACAAATAACACACATAGGAGATCTCCTAAGACAAAGCAATATATCATCACAAGAAGCATGTATAAGAGACAAAAGGGTAAAAGGAGTTCAATCTATATCTCCACTTGGATTCTCTCTGCATATTATATTTGTTCCAGTCCCCTGCTCGATCCAAAGGTTTAACAATGTTGATACCTATAAACTGGATTTAATTGGGTTTTGCATTGGGTTTTTTCATGCATTGTTTAGCAATCGGGGGGATTTCCTGTGGCATTTAAAGTCACCCCATGCCTTCCACCCCATCTTGGGAAATTTTCCCTTACTTTTTTGCCAAATAAATTTAGTGGACATGGGCAAGTTGGGGATATTACAACTCCCCGTTCACCGCAATTTTATGGGGAATTAATTTTTGTGAAAAATTTTTTCACTTAAAAAAAACTCCCTTGAATTCCTTGCAATTTGTGATGTATTGGCAGAATTTACAACATCCGCAGTTAAAACAGCCCTTTGGCTGTCTACCATTCCAAGTACCCTCCCTCACAGGTGCTGTAAAATGACTGGTTACAAGTCGGTCTCATAAACTGCTCCCTTTACAGTAGGTGATCAAAGGGGTAGTTGGTAACATCTCCCTTTGTGCATTATCCTTTCAGAGAATAGCCCAATACTTTTGAATGATTTCCCAGACTTGATACACATTGGAACTACATTGGCCGATAATCCTTATATCCGGGTGTCCGTGTTCATCTTCATCCGGTTGTTGTCTGGGGACCAACATTCCAATTCTATCTTTCACTAGTGCTTTCTGATAGGCTTCTTTCAGCACCCGTTGGGGATATCCTCCTGCAACAAAATGTGCCCTCAGATCTTGTGCTTGTGTCTTAAAGACCTGAATATTCGAACAATTCCTTCTCAGATGGAGATATTGCACCCTAGGAATCACTTTAAGCAGAGACCTAGGGTGGCAACTCTCCCATCTGAGTAGGCTGTTAGTCGCAGTGCTCTTATGAAAGACCTTTGTCTGCAGAGTGCCATCCAATTCCTTGGAGATACATACATCTAGAAAAGGAAGACAGTACTCCTGAACCTCAAACGTAAATCTAAGTCCTAGCCCATTACTATTCAATCATTCGACAAATAGTTCAAAGGAAATAGAGTGTCCCTTCCATAGCACAAACATATCATCATGTATCTCGCCTACATAATGATCTTATCAGTGAGTAAAGTAGGTTCATCACTGAAGACAATAGTATTTTCCCACCAGTCCAGCAAACAAAATTTGCAAAATGGGGAAAGAAATTTGGGAGTCCCACAGCTGTGCCTCTGAGCTGGTGATAAATTTTGTGATCAAATACAAAGATGTTTCTCTCCAGTGTGAATCTCAAGAAATCCAGAATGAACCTATTGTATTGATTAAAATGTGTCCCTCTGGTTTCCAAAAAATATTGGACAGCTGTGAGATCCCTCTCATGAGGTATAGATGAATTTAGAGGCCCCCCACTTCAAGGCTAAAACAAAAGAGTTATTTGCTCTGTGTTTATCCCTCAAAATTTTTAAAAAACAGATCTGAGGTATCTCACACGTATGATGGCAAAGGGGTTATAAAATTCCTCAAATTTTGGTCAGTATATATTCCAAGGTTCTAATTCAGACTGTTGATCTCCGATACAATCAGTCTACCTTTCAGCGGATTAGTTCCCTTTTGCACCTTTGGTAACCCATCGAAAGTAGCTCATTTGGGGAATTCAGGCAAGAGGAAATCCAACTCCTTCTTATTAATGATACGATGTGAGAGGGCATCCTCCAACATTTCTTTTAGTTCCATCAGATAGTTAGCAGTAGGATCTCTATCTAACACCTCATAAGTTGATGTATCCTTGAGAATGTCCAAACACATTTTTCTATATGTCACGTTGTCGAGGAAGACTATATTTCCGCCCTTGTCAGCTGGCTTTATGACAATGGAATCATCTTTTTCCAATGTTTCCAAGGCCCGCCTCTCTTTCAAGGATAGATTATTCTATCCCTGTCTATTTGGAGGTAGTTGTCTTATATCAAGAAATGTATCAATACAACAGTATGGTTGAGGGGTGGTATCCTACTGCTCTTTTTACTAAGTGTGGTAAAGGAGCCCTCCCCTAAAGCTCGGTCTTGATCCAGCAAAAGAATAGACAGGACTCTCACTTCCAAGTCCATAGGATCAATGACTAATTGTAGGCATTTCCTGGCACCCATTTTATGGAATAATTTAGCCCATTTTAATTTTCTAAGGTTGAGATCTTTAACCCATTCAAAATCATAAAAATATTTTAGAGGTTTTTAGATTTTGTACGTGGATGATTAATTTATTCCTTCCTCATTTTTGGAACTGTTTTGTTTGGAGGTATTGTGGTTTATTACTTGATCAGAATTTGGACACTGTGTAAAAAACATTGCCAATAAAAAAAGTCACATCTCTACCCTACGAAGATCTTGGCTTAGAAAAACAATAATTCAAATGTGTGTACAAGTTACATAGCTGTTGAGGCGGAAAAAAAAACAGATGTCTATCTAGCTGTTGTGCTGTAGTGTTGATCTAGAGAAAGGCAAAACCCCCATGAAGTAGAAGTCAATTGTCCTAATTTTAGGGAAAAAATTCCTTCCCAACAGCAATCTGGCAATCAGAATAAATCCCTGAATCAACGACCCTTCTCCAGAATCCTGGTCACTATAACTTGTTATATTATTACATCTAGAAATGTCTCCAGACCCTTCTCCAGAATCCCGGTTCACTATAAACTTGTTATATTATTACATCTAGAAATGTATCCAGACCCTTCTTCAGAATCTTGGTCACAATAACTTGTTATATTTAGAGATGGGCGAATTTCTCAAAAATTCGGTTCGGTCACTTCGCCGAATTTTCCGACAAAAATAACTTCGTCCCGAATTACTTTGGCACGAATCGCGTTAAAAAACGGCTATTTCCAGGCTGCACAGAGCCTGCAGGGTGCTGTAGAACGTTGTGCATGCTTAAATATGCAGAGGGAGCTTGGTTTGGTCTTCATACAAGTTGTGTTTTAGTATGACACGCAAAATGACGTCGCCGCTCTTAGAATCGCTTCACTATAAAATTCCCTGGGCACTTAAGAGGGCAAAAAATGACCAAAAAATGAGTGGGAATGTAGCCTGATAAAGTCATGGCAGCGAAAGCTGGAAAAAAAACAAGCTGAGAGCTCAGGTGGCAACATTTGTGACAGAGTGTGGAGGTGACGGCGGCAGCCACAGCAGCATGAGGTCAGACAGTGGCACAATGACATTCTGGAGGTGGCAAAAACAGGAGTAGGGCACAGAGTGGCACAATGACACAGTGTGGAGGTCACGGCAGCAGCCACAGCAGTAACATGAGGTCAGACAGTGGCACAATGACATTCTGGAGGTGGCAAAACAGTAGTAGGCCCCAGGTGGCAAAAGGACAGTTGGAGGTCAGACAGCGCAGTTAGGTCAGGCATGGCAAAGACATTCTGGAGGTGGGGGAAAAACAGGAGTAGGGACAGGTGGCAAATGACACAGCGTGGAGGTCACGGCAGAGCCACAGCAGTAACATGAGGTCAGACAGTGGCACAATCAATTCTGGAGGTGCCCAAACAGTTCGTAGGCACTGAGTGGCACAATGAACAGTTTGGAGGGCACGGGCAGCAAGCTGCATGAGGTCAGGCTAGTGGTACAATGACATGTTCTGGATGGTGGAAACAAACTGGAGGAGGCACAGAGTGGCACAATGACACAGTGTGGAGGTCACGGCAGCAAGCACAGCAGTAACATGAGGTTCAGACGTGCACAATGACATTGCTGGATTGGGTGAAACAATAGTATGCACAGAGTGCACAAAGGACAAAGTGTGGAGGTACGGACAGCAGCAGCATGAGGTTCAGGCAGTGGAACTCAATGGGACTTCTGGAGGTGGCTAAACGGATATCCACAGAGTGGCACAATGACATAGATTGGAGGTCAAGCGCAGCCACAGACCGCAGCATGGGTCAGGCAGTGGCTCAATCAATTTGGGAGGTGGCAATACAGTAGTAGGCCTCTGAGTGGCACAAAGAACAGTGTGGAGGGACGAGCAGCAGCAGCATGAAGGTCAGGCAGTGGCACACAATGAATTCCTGAGGTGGTTTTAAAACAGGAGTAGGCCAGAGTGGACACTGACACAGTGTGTGGAGGTTACGCAGCAGCAGCAGATGAGGTCAGACAGTGCACAATAACATTCTGGAGGTGGCAAAACAGTGTTAGTAGGCCACAGAGTGGCACAATCCACAGTGTGGAGGTCACCAACGCTGCTAGATGAGGTCAGGCAGTGCACAATGACATTCTGGAGGTGGCTAAAACAGGAGTAGGCCACAGAGTTGGCACTATGACAGTGAGTGGAGGTCACGGCCGCAGCCCAGCAGAGAGCATGAGGTCAGGCAGTGGCAAACTTAATTATGGAGGTTGCAAAAACAGATTTAGGCTCACAGAGTGGCAATGAACAGTGTGGAGGTCTCACGGCAGCAGCCAGCAGCAGCATAAGGTCAGACAGTGGCACAATGGACATTCTGGAGGTGGCAAACCAGTATTAAGCCACAGAGTGGCACAAAGACAGTTTGGAGGTCACGACAGCAGCAGCATGAGGTTCAGGCTAGTGCCCAATGACATTCTGGAGGTGGCAAAAAACAGAAGTAGGCACAGAGTGGCACAATCTCACAGTGTGGAGGGTCAGGACAGCTGCAGCATGAGGTCAGGCTGTGGCACAATGGACATTCTGGAGGAGCTAAAAACAGGAGAAGGCCTAGAGTGGCACAATGACAGGAGAGTGGAGGTCACAACAGCATGCACAGCAGCTGCATGAGGTCAGGCAGTGGAGAATCAGAATCACATTCTGGAGGTGGCAAAAAGGAGTAGGCCAAGCGTGGCACAATGACACGTGTGGTGGGTCACGACAGCTAGCCACAGCCGCAGCATGAGGTAGACAGTGGGCACATGACAGTCTGGAGGTGGCAAAACAGTAGTAGACCACAGGAGAGGCACAAAACACTGTGTGGAGGTCATGACAGAAGCAGCATGAGGTAGGCAGTGGGCACAATCACATTCTGGAGGTGGCAAAAAAGGAGTATGGCACAGGTGGCACAATGCTCAGTGTGGTGGTCACGACAGCAGCAACAGCTGCAGCATTGAGGTTCAGAACAGTGCTCCAATGACATTCTGGGGTGGCAAAACAGTAGTAGGCCAAGTAGGCACAAACACACAGGTGTGGAGGTCACGACAGCAGCAGCATGAGGTAGGCAGTGGCATCTATGACATTTGGGAGGTGGCTAAACAGGAATAGGCCAAGTGTGGCACAAACAGGAGTGGAGTCACTGACAGCAGCCACAGCGCGCAGCATGCGGTCTGGCAGTGGCGCAATCACATTCTGGAGGTGGAAAAAACAGGAGTAGGCCACAGAGGGCCACAATGACACAGTGTGAAGGTCACGACAGTCAACAGCATGAGGTTCAGACATGGCTACAATTACATTCTGGGAGGTGGCAAAAACTGTAGTAGGCCACAGCGTGGCACAAAGACAACAGTGTGGAGGTCACGACACAGCCGCAGCATGAGGTCAGGCCGGGGCACAATGACGTTCTGGGGGTGGCATAAAACAGAGTAGCCACAGAGTGGCCACAATGACAGTGAGTGGACGGTCCGGGCAGAGCCACAGAGAAGCATGAGGTCAGGCAGTGGCCAAAAATTATATTCTGGATGGTTGCAAAAACAGAATTATGCCACAGTTGGCAACAATGACACAGGTTGAGGTCACGGCAGCAGCCACGCAGCAGCATAAGGTAGACAGTGGCACAATGAATTCTGGAAGGTGGCAAATCAGTATTAGGCCTCAGAGTTGCACAACGACCAGTTGGAGGTCGGACAGCAGCAGCATGAGGTCAGGCAAGTGGCACAATGACATTTGGAGGTGGCAAAAAACAGTAGGTTAGTAGGCCACAGAGAAATGGCACAAGGCAGTGTGGAGGTACGGTCAGCAGCAGCTTGGTCAGGGAGAGTGGCACAATGACATTCCTGGAGGTGGCAAAAAAAGGAGTAGGGCAGACACAGGAGTGGCACAAATGACACATTCTTGGAGGTCCACGGCAGCAGCACAGCAGTAACATGAGGTCAGACAGTGGCACAATCACTTCTGAGGTGGCCAAAACAGTAGTTAGGCCACGAGTGCACAATGAACAGTTTGGAGGGCCGGCAGCAGCGCATGAGGGTCAGGCAGTGGTTACAATGACATTTGGTCGGGTGAGCAAAAACAGGAGTAGGGCACAGAGTGGCACAATGACACTAGTGTGGAGGTCACGGCAGCAAGCCACAGCAGTAACATGAGGTCAGACAGTGGCACAATGACATTTGGAGGTGGCAAAACATAGTAGGCCACAGAGTGGGCACAAAGACAAAGTGTGGAGGTCACGACAGCAGCAGGCATGAGGTCAGGTCAGTGGCACTATGAATCTGGAGGTGGCCTAATACAGGGATAATCCACAGAGTGTTTGGCACTCTGACAGCGATTGGAGGTCAAGACAAAGGCAGCCACAGCAAGCTGCATGAGGTCAGGCAGTGGCACAATCAAATTCTGGTGGTGGCCAAGAACTGTAGTAGGCCACAGAGTGGCACAATGAACAGTGTGGAGGCACGGCAGCAGCAGATGAGGTCAGGCGGTGGACAAGACATTTGGAGGGTGGCTAAAACAGGAGTAGGCACAGAGTGGCACAATGACACTGTGTGGAGTTACGCGAGCAGCAGCAGCATGGGCAGACAGTGGCACAATAACATTTGGAGGTGGCAAAAACAGTGTAGGCACAGAGTAGCACAATCACACAGTGTGGAGGTCACAACAGCCAAGAGCCTGAGGTAGGGCAGTGGCACAATGGACATCTGGAGGTGGCTAAAAAGGAGTAGGCACAGAGTGGCACAATGACACAGTGAGTGGAGGTCACGGCAGCAGCACAGGCGAAAGAAGCATGAGGTCAGGCAGTGAAATTATATTTGGAAGGTTGCCAAAAACAGGAATTTAGGCCACAGAGTGGAACAATGGACACGTGTGGAGGTCACTGGAGCAGCCACAGCAGCTAGCATAGGTCAGACTAGTGGCACAATGACATTAGAGGTGCTAAAACAGTATTAGGCCACAGAGTGAGCACCAAAGATCAGTTTTTGGAGTCACAGACAGAGCTCATGAGGTCAGTGCAGGTGGCACAATAATTTGGAAGGTGGCAAGAAAAGAAGTAGGCCACAGAGTGTCTCAATCACACAGTGTGGAGGTCACGACGCAGCAGTGAGGTAGGCAGTGGCACAATGACATTCAGGGGTGGCTTAAAACCGGAGTAGGACAGAGTGGCACAATGACAGTGAGTGGAGGTCCACAACAGCAGCAACAGCAGCAGCATGAGGTCAGGCGTGTGGCAGAATCACATTCTGGAGGTGGCAAAAAAAACAGGAGTAGGCCCACAGAGTGGACTATGCCAGTTGTGGTGGTTCACGACAGCAGCCACAGCAAGCAGCATGGAGGTCCAGACAGGTGGACAATGACATTCTGGAGGTGGCAAACCGTAGTAGACCACAGAGTGGACAAAAAAAAAACCTGTGTGGAGGTCCTGACAGCAGCCGCTGAGGTCAGGCAGTGGACAATTCACATTCTGGAGATGGCACAAAACAGGAGAGTAGGCACAGAGTGCACAATGGACAACAGTTGTGGTGGTCCCGTCACGAAGCAGCCCACAGCAGCGAATGAGGTCAGTAAGTGGCCAATGCACTTCTGGAGGTGGCAAAGTTTAGAGAGGCACAGAGTGGAACAAACCACACAGTGTGGAGGTCACGGCAGCAGAGATTTGAGGTCAGGCTAGCTGGACACAATGAATTCTGGAGGTGGCTAAACAGGAATAGGCCACAGAGTGGCACAAAACAGAGGTGGGGTCACGACAGCCCAGCAGCCACAGCAGCAGCATGAGGTCAGGCAGTGGCGCAAATCACTTTTGGAGGTGGAACAACAGGAGTAGGCAAGATATAGGTGGCAACAATGACACAGTTGTGAAGGTCACGAAGCAACAGCATGAGCGTCATCAGACAGAGCACAAATTAATTTGGAGGTGGCAAGAACTGTAGTAGGCCACAGAGTGCACATAAGTACAGTGTGGAGTCACGACAGCAGCAGCATGAGGTCTGCAGGGGCAACACAATGACATTCTGGAGGTGGCCTATAACAGGAGTAGCCACAGGGTGCACCGATGACAGAGAGCTGGAGGTACAACAGGCAGCCACAGCAGCAGATGAGGTCCGGCAGTGGCAGATTCAATTTGGAGGTGGTGCAAAACAGGTAGGCCACAGAGTGGCACAATGTGACACAGTGTGGTGGTCACGGACAGCAGCCACAAGCAGCAGCATGAGATCAGACAGTGGCACAATTACATTCTGGAGGTGCAAACCCCGTAGTAGGCCACCGCGTGGCACACTCCCACTGTGGGGAGGTCACGACGCGCGATGTGGTCAGGCAAGTGACACAATCACATTCTGGAGGGTGGCAAAAAACAGGAGTAGGCCACAGTTGCACATGACAAAGTGTGGTGGGTCACGACAGCAGCAAGTAGCAGCATGAGGTCAGACCAAGTGGCACTATGGACATTCTGGAGGTGGCATCAGTGTAGGCACAGAGTGGCACAAGACACGTTGTAGAGGTCACTGACAGCAGAGCATGAGTAGGGCCAGTGCACAAATGAATTTGGAGGTGGCTAAAAAAGGAATAGGCACAGAGGGCACAATGACAGAGCGTGGAGTTACGACAGCAGCCAAGCAGCAGCATGAGTCAGGCAGTGCACAATGACATTCTGGAGGTGGCAATAAACGGAGTAGGCCAGAGTGGACATGACACTGTCGTGGAGGTCAGACAGCAGCCGATGAGGTAGACAGTGGACAATGGACATTTGGGAGGTGGCAAACAGTAGTAGGCCACAGAGTTGCACAAAGAACGTGTGGAGTCACGACAGCAGCAGCATGAGTCAGGCAAGTGGGCTCAATGACATTCTGGTGGTGGGCTTAAAACAGGAATTGGCACAGAGTGGCACAATGGACAGAGGTGGAGGTCCCGACAGCAGCACTGAAGCAGCAGCATGAGGTCAGGCAAGTGGCACAATCACATTCTGAAGGTGGCAAAACAGTAGTAGGCCACAGTGTGGCACATGAACAGTGTGGAGGTCACGACAGCAGCGCATGAGGTCAGGCAGTGGCACAATGAACGTCTGTAGGTGTCCGCAGCAGCAACAACAGCGCGCATGATGATGGTCAGAGAGTGGCACAATGACAAAGTGTGGAGGTCTCGGCCACAACAACAGCAGCTTGAGGTCAAGAGTGGCACAATGACAGAGTGTTGAGGTGGGTGGCAGATACAGTCCCTGGTAAAAGATGGTGGTTAGGCAGATGGAGAAACTGTCAGCAGATGTGTGGCATTAGGCGGGTGGCGGCACCAGAATAGTGGCTGTGTGAACCCACACTGACGCCTAAGGCATTGGTGTGTGGAAATCCTGGCCGATCCACGCCTCTGATTAATCTTCACAAAGTCAGTAATTCCACATTTCCTGATGGACAAGCGGAGTTTTCTACCTTGGGGTAACGATGGCCTCGCCGAACAACTGAACACTCCGCTCTTGATGCCACACTTCTCCACTGCAAACTCGGCAAGTTGAAGGGCACAACATCAGTTTGGCTGCCGTAGGTCAGAGGAGTTTCTAACTGGGGTGGAGAGTGCTGGTCCAAGTAGGACACACCTGTGGTTCGTGAGGGACTGCTCCCGTCCTGCTGCTGCTAGGTGACTACCCTCCTACTAGGAGGCGTGAAGGAAGCTGTTAATCAGTGTCTCAGATTAGTTGCTGCTGAGAGTTGGTACTGCTCTTCCCCCCCCACCACCCTCCACCCGCAGGCAGGCAGTTGTTAAGTGAGCGCTGAAGAAACCCCGGTTAAGACCTGTCAGAGGAGGAACGTTGCGCAATAGGGCAGCGGCAACTTACGGAGGATTTCCTAAGTATTGAGTTTTGTCTCCTCTCCACCCTATGGGACCCTCGCATACCGGTCAAATGGGAGCCTTTTTCCCAGCTGGGAAAAAGGCTCCATTTTTGGGAACGGTAGTCGCATGGGTCCAATAGGGTGGAGAGCCAGGTCATCCCTCTGCGGATGGAGAATATTCGGCTGTTCACTTTAAAGGGCCAAGGCAAATCAGCGATGCTGCGGCAGTCTGACAAGTGGACTCACGAGGGGCTCCACTGCATCCAATTCCACCGTATACTGCCACGGTGCTTGCGCGGTAGTGCAGATGCGATTATGTTGACTATCGTCTTCAGGTCGATTATGTCGATATCGGCAATTATCAATAGACGATCCTCGCCGATAGTCGATAATTGTTTATCGTTCGATGACCTAATAAAGTCTATGGGGGAGAGGAACAAACCTTCATTTTTACACCCAAAACCAGGTGGAGAAGATGGAATCAACATCAAACCAGTCAAAGGGCTACTGCGACTCTTAGGCTCACCATTAGGTTATAAAAGCCACAGAAAAAAAGTCAACACCGATTTAACTATCCCTGTCTATGACACAGCCTTGACCCTTAACCTGCATACCCACAAAATTAAAAAAGTGCAGAAGGGCAGTATGATTTGAACATCTCTTATTTGATGGACATTGAATATCACTTGTCTGGATACGCAGATGAGCCCCAAAACTGTCATGACCCCCAAATTTAAAGTGCCGGAAAAAAAAGGAGTCTTTCACCACCATTTTAGTTGAACTGGACATTGATATATGGGTAGCATCATTTTACTTTGAACTGAAGATTGAATATCACTGTCCTGGAACGCAGCATGAGCCGCAACTGCTGACCCATACTAATAAGTGTGCTGGAAAAGGTAGTTTTGAACCAACATTTTAGTTTTCCTGGACATTGACTATCCCTGGTCCTGGTCCACAGCAAGAGCCCCAAACTGCATGACCCAGATTTAAAAGTGCGGAAATAGGATCTTTGAACCACCATTTTAGTTGAACTGGACATTGACTATATTTGTCCTGTTACCGCAGATATTGACCATTAAACCTGTCTGACCACAGATTATAAAGTGCCGGAAATAGGAGTCTTTTGAACAACTATTTCTAGTTGAACTGGACATTGAACTATATCTGTTCTGTACGCAGAATGCCCATTAACTTTCTGACCCACAGATTAAAACGGTTGCAAGAAAAATGAGTCTTTGAACCACCATTTTTTAGTTTTGAACGGACATTGCCTATATCTGTCATGTACTGCAGAATGACCCATTAAACTGTCTTGACAACAGATGAAAAAGAGCAAGAAAAAGAGTCTTTGAACCACATCTTTAGTTTCATGGACATTTGACTAATATCTTTCCTTGTACGCAGAATGACCATTTAAACAGTATGACCCACTGATTAAAAAGTGCCGGAAATTAGAGTCTTTGGGAACCACCATTTTAGTTGAACTGGACATTGACCTATCCCTGTACTGGGCAAGATGAGCACCCAACCTGCATGACCCCCAGATTTAAAAAGTGCCGGAAATAGACTCTTTGAACCACCATTTTGTTGAATTGGACATTGGACCATACTGTCTGGGCCACAGCATGACCCCTAACCTGCATTGACCCCACAGATTCACAAATTGGAACTATGCTATTTTGTACAGTGACTGTCATTTAGTATTTTTTTTGGTAACTGACATTTGTTTACGAATTTATTTAGGGGAAGTTTTATTTATAGTTTTACATTATTATCATGTTGCTTTTTGTTTCAGGTGTGACTACATTCAACAATACACCCCCTCCCTGCAGTTTTTAAAGGTATTTTTTACACTTGTAGATGTGTTAATTCGTCTTGCACACCCCATAAGTAATAAAATATCTATTCATCCATAAACACTTCTTGTTGAGAGACATTTGCCTTCCGGCTTTTGAGAGTGATTCAGCAATTCAATTCAATGTGTTTCATATCTTCCTCCAATTCCTCTTCAGTGATTAGGACAGACTCCCTGGAGATCAATGATGTACACCATGTGACTCAGCCCCAGAAAAATTTAAGCTCAAATTGGCAATTTGTGTCCAGCCCTGGAGCCCTTTTTGAACTACTAAACTCTAGAAATACCTTTTTCAATATCTGATTTTTTAGAGAAATTTGAAGCTCTCCTGATTACCTAACCGTGTGAGAGGCAGTGCTGCATCAGCCATCTGTTAAGACGTGAGGTCCATGCTGACAGGGAACAGACTTACAGTGGGTGCGGTGAGAGCCAGGCGAGCGTCTGTCATTATTAACACGCGAGGATTCAGCAGCCAGGGCGGAGTTTACAGTGGGTGGGTGAGGCCCAGGCTAGCGTCTGTATCTATTAACACGCAGTTAGTGCAGGGCAGGAGGTTACGGAGTTACAGTGGGTGTGGTTGAGTGCTCAGGCGGCGTCCTTTTCTCCGTATTATTAACAAGGAAAATTGCGCTTCTTAGACTCCCTCAGCCTTCCACGAATACGAGTCAAGACTTGGGGTAGCGCTTGCCCCTCCGTTGAGTGCGGACCAAATTGAGCTTCACTTGGAAATACTGGGGGTTAACGCTCCTGTTCCAACCCAGGTGCCCTTTTTTTTGGTATTCTTTTTCTCATTTTACTCAACGTGCTGGAGGAAATTGTCTCTATTCTTTGTTCTCTGTCCGTGCGCCATACTCCATCTCCCTCTGAATAACCTACATCTGGGTCAAGTCTACTGTACTCCCCTTGTACAATTCAGAGGAATTTTTTTACCAAGCTATTTTTGTACATGCAAGTTTTTTAGAAGTTTAATTCTAGAAAACCACATTTTTTTTAAAATAGGATGGCATCACACATGTCTTTGTTTTCTCTTTTTTTAATTGTATTAAATGGGTTGTCCCAATACAGGGATTGTCTCAGCTCATGTTAAAGATCTTGCAAAAAACAATATCATTTTGCAATATGAGTCCATTAACAGTGCCTACTTATTCTGTTTCTGACAGCCCATCACCCTGAGCACTCTGACATTGTGAAGAACACTAATGTCTGTTAGAACCACATTTTTTTTACAATAGGACCTGAGTTAGCTGCATTTCACAGCAAAATGCCCCAAAAATTCAAAACATGACCCTTGAGCCACTTTTTGACAGTTGTGAGGAACAAATGCGGTTTGTTATAATAGGACCTGTAGTTAGGGCTGCATTTCAAAGCAACATACCCCAAAAAAAATTATAAATATGACTTCTCAGCCACTCGTTAAAAATTGTGAGGAGAAAGATTAAAAGCCACATTTCTGTTCCAAAGGACACGATTATTGCTGTATCTCACAGCACAAATGACCCCAAAAAAAATTATAATATGACTTCTCAGCCACTATTAAAAATTGTGATGGAGAAATGCACTTAGAAGCACATTTCTGTTCCAAAGGACAAATTATAACTGTATCTCAGAGCAACCCCATGACCAAAAAACCATTTACAATACGAAATTCTAAAGATAAAGTGAGTACATGGAATTCGTGTTGTCATGAAACATTGCTGTCTTTTTCAGTTCCTACAGCAAAACTGCAAAATGAAACTATTGGGAACTGAGAATAAAAATTGTCAGGTAAGAGGACCATTCTGTTTTGAAGAGGAATGTGTCAGTAGACCGGCAATAATCAGTGACCTCGGCAATTGGGGGGGCCACAACATCATCAGAGATCCATGCCTGATTCTCTGGATGAAAGTCAAACGATCCACATTATCTCGTGGAAAAGCCGGAGGTTTGTCTGTAATGACTCCTCCAGCTGTGCTGAAAGGTCCGCTCAGATATGTCGCTGGTACTGGGCAGGAAATCCTCTATGGCGTGGTGGGCAAGCTGGGCATTGTCCATTTGGATACACAGGAAGTCTATTGGGTCCGGAACAATACAAAAAAAACATCGGTGTTGAGACGCAGATAGTCGTGCACATGATATTAAGCTGGTCTCTGGTGTTGGATGTGTGCCCTTCATTGCTTGCGTTGGTGAGGTGGTAAATAAAGGATTGTCCAGAGGTCCCCATTAGGCTTCTGCCACTTTTGCCTGCTGATGCGCTAAGGCTACTTGCACTTCAATGCCTGTCACGTCGCTGTTTTTGTTCCACCGTGACATCTTGAAGAACGTTTGTAGCAGACACAACAGATGTCTCCAGTTGATCAATCTGCAATGGGTCTCCATTTCCTGCATTTTATCTCTATTAGGAGTGGGTGGAAGGAAAGTGCTGAGTTTTGTTTTGTACCAGGGATCCAGGCGGGCTGGCCACCAGTAACTGGTGTTTTATTTTGATGGCTTATTCGGGAACATGTTGGAGGAAATGGAGCATCCAAGCACTCATGTGAAGAGATGGAGCTTGATATTTCCAGCCTCTGGGTCCGAGGGTGCATAGCAAACTGATCTTCCTCATCTTCCTCTCCGCTCAAATTCGACTGCCAACTCTTTCCAAGGCAGGGACGTCGGGGTATCGTAGGTGGTCTATGGAATACCTTTCTACTACGCTGCCTCAGGCAAAGCTTCAACACAGCCCTGGCTTGCCTCAGATGATGCACCTGGCGAGCTGAGGCGCCCGCCTTGCATTTGCCCTGGACCCCGAACCATGCCTAATGAAGACCGATAAATTGAGAAATGTCGGGCCTTGTGGATTCGACGGAGAGAAAGGCTCGTGTCGCATCTGCCCCCGTGTCCGACTGGATCCTCTGTCGCTGGCGGGACCTGATGTTTAGAGTGATCCAACGATCGTTCCGAACTAAGTCACCACAATGCTCATGCTGACCAAGGATAGTAACCGCACTGACCATTTGGTTGGCTTTTCAAACTGGCAAGGATTGGGCAGAAGCTAATTCACCTGCCTCCACTCTCGGTGGCTCAACACCGAGGTCGCACCGTGTTGTCTAGAGGCCATGTTGGTTCCCCCCACTTGTACATGTGGCATTGCGCCTGCTTCCACAAGACGGCTGTGGAGTATGGGGAGGAGGAATTCCAGCGTGTTCACACCACAATGAGACGGTTGACGGGGGAGGCCGAGCTGAGCTGCAACGCCCGCCAGGCGTGACGAAGCAGGTGCGAACGGCGGACGTGCGAACTAGAACGTGAGCTTGTTCTGCAGGCAGTCCAACCCGGGTAGCGCTTTAGAAAATTTATGGACGACGAGGTTCATGACATGTGACAGGCAAGGGATGGGCTCCAGCCTACCTATCTTAAGGGCGGCCAGCAGATATCGCCCGTTAATCGCACTCCACACTTGCCTGGCACAAGGTTCTTGTCACCCAGCCAGGCACTCGGTTCTCGTTTGCGGAGAAGCCAGTCCACAGCTCGCCTGACCTGTGTGTGGACCAGTCTCCAAGACTGATTGAATTTCAACACGGCCTGGTTTCTTGGGCCGTGATGTCCACAGAGGACTTGGGGCGAAAGAGCCTGCACCATCCCTGCGGTTTTGAAGAGCGTGCGCCGAGCCTGCAGTGCACACCGGGTTCACTACCCCAGAGACATGCCACCCGGCTCACCCAGTGAGCTGTCAAGAGATATTAGCTGCCTTGGCGTGCTTACTAGTCCATGTGTTGGTGGTCAGATGGATTTTCCGGACAACAGATGCAGACAACGCGCTTGAAATTTTAGAGACACGTGGCTGGCGGGGCAGGGACGGCTTTTGGCAAAGAAATGCCTGCTCGGCATTGGTATTGGGGGGCAGGCGGGCCTGGACGTGGCGGAACTTCTGTGTCCAACAGAGGGGAAAGGAACTTTCCAAGGCCCAAAAAGACTGGCAATGCCGGACATCAGGCTTTTGTGCTTTGGGATGGTTTGGGTTAAAAGTGTTTCCTCTGCTCCCAACCTGGAAGACGAAGGCTGGCTGCTAGCCTGGGCCGTTGTACGGCGGCATGTCGTCAAACTGGCGGGGAGGAGGAGACTGGGGGTTTGTGATGGGTTCTCTGGTAGCGTGCTGGTGGGTACTCGGGCGTCGGTGGAGCTGGAGTTGCAGAGGCTGATCCCTGAAATTCATGACTGTGAGATACATGGGAAGCTGAGGAATCGCGTGGAGGTGGCGGAGGAGGAGGAGCTGAGAGAGACCCAGAGGGTGGTGCCAGTGGTTGGAAGCCCGGCGTCGGGTCTCTGGGCTTTTTTGGCCAGTGTGGAGCCTCCATTTCACTCATGCATTCGCTGATGTGACTAGATTTAGATGGTGGTGGTTAAAACCTAAGATTCTTTTCCTCTACTTATGCGTTATGGCAAAGGGCGCTTATGACATCGCTGGGTGAATCAGGAGGGCTTGCTCAATGAAGGCCCAGGCTTGAGAGGTCCCGGACCTTTTTGGACGTCGATAAGCGAAGGAGCGGGGTTTCCGCTCTGAACGTGGTGGCGGAACATATCAGCGGATTTCTGCGACCGCCTTCTCCCTTTTTGAGGCGGGACCATCATTGACATACGCCCATCGTCTTCTTCCTCGTCCAGTGATGAAGCGCTTGCAAGCAAATTCTTGGAAAAGACACGATGGATTGCAAATGTCGTCATCATCATCATATATCATCATCCTCATCAAAACACAGTGTGACTTGGTCGTCTGATTTCTGATCCAGAAGCTGGGGTACAAGCAAGGAGCACCGCAAGGCTGTGGCCGTGCGCCCGTATTTTTGCCGATGACCGGCTTCCTTATCTTCCTATGAGGCATCAGTAGTGGGGTCAGTGCAGACAAATCATCCTCTTTGGCCTCTTGATATTTTAACATGCCTTCTGACCCAAAGCATTTTTCATCAAAGAGGGCTTCAGAAAATGGATGAATCCACAGTTGGTGGGTACACGAGTTGACATTTGGGCTGCCTTCGCTATGTTGGACGGTATGATGATGCTTGCGATGACGACATTGTGGCAGGATGGGGTGGACGAGGAGGAGGAGGTAAGACTGCTGGATGCAGGTTGCTGCATTACCTGAAGATCAGGATTGGCGACGCTGTTCGTTACTGAGATTCACAGGGCCATGACCAGCGTTGACAGGCCGCTGTCGGTCCTGACAACTGACGATCGCTGCATGCGTTGTTGTCGCAGACTGGAAGGAGCACCTTTCTTCGGTACCTTCTAAACTCCATGTCATTACACCCCACTTTGCTCGCTTACACCTGGAATTTAGCTCCTGTTAGAAAGATAAAACAGACACATATTCAGAAAGATAAAAATTTGTGTAGGTATTGATGATTTTTGGTAAGTCTGTTATTTAAAGACGGCAAATACAGGTAGTCTCAAATCATTTTAAACCAAAACACAATTCTGGATTCAAATTTTAAGTGCAAGGTACCTCTATCAACAAAGCTTGACTGACCAAAGGAAAAAAACCACCTATTGAAAATGTATAGGATAATAAACGATATTTTTGGCACCTATTCAGTATACCTGTGGCTGACTACAAGTTGCTGGATTCAAAAATTTAAGTTTGCATGGTACCTTTATCAAGAAATCTTGATGACAAAAGTGAAAAAAACACATATCTGTAAATGTATAGGATAATATAACGGTATTTTTGCACATATCAATACTCCTATGTGGTGACTACAAATTGCTGAATTGAAATTTAAGTGCAAGGTACTCTATCATGAAAGCTTGAATGTCCAAAAGTGAAAAAACACCTATCTGAAATGTATAGGATAATAAACGGTATTTTTGGCACCTATGATACACCTGTGGTGACTACAAAATTTGCTGGGATTCAAAATTTAACTGCAAAGGTGCTCTATCAACTAAGCTGGCTGCCTAAAGTGAAAAAAAACAGGTATTGATATGTATACGGATAATAAGGTATTTTGGCACTATCAATACAACCTGTGGTGACTACAAAATTGCAGGATTCAAAAATTTAAACTGCAAGGTGGCTCTAACAACAAAGCATTGATTGACCAAAGTGAAAAAAACTGTATCTGAAATGTATACGGATAATAAACTGGTATTTTTGGACTATTGTAATGCAGGAGTGGGATTCGCGTAGGCCAACGCAAGCGTTTGATAAACTAAAGCCACGACAGGGGGACGGAGTCTAAGTAGCCCCGGTTTTCAACCGAGCACGCCGCAAAGGCGGGATGGACTTGTGCGGCATGAGGTTACAGTTCGTTACCTGACGTGACTTGCTTTGCGATGGTGGCCGGGGTTTAGCGTGGTACACAGACGTAATCCAGAGGCGTAGTCGGGGACAGGCAGAAGGTCCAGGGCAGGCAGTGAGGTTCCTGGTTAGAATACAGGCAGACGGTCAGTGAGGTGGCAAACAGGCAAAGGTCAGGAAAAGTAAGCAGGCGGATGGTACGACGGCGCCAAGACGGAACTCAATACACTTTAACTCTCGATAAAAACACACCAACAGATGGCAGGAAGTTCTGGGAGCGGAGTACCTTAAAATAGAACCAGCGCAGACAATTAAGACAATTATCGGGCGCTGGCCCTTTAAATTGTAGAGAAGCGGCGGGCTGGCGCGCCCTAAAGCAGCGGCCACCGCACGTCGGCCGGAGTGGAGCGGCGTTCACAAGAGGCGGGAGGGTAAAGGGAGCGGGTGCCGGGCGGGACAGCAAAGGGAAGGTCGCTGGCAGCCGCAGCCGCGCGCCCGAACTCCCTGCGAGCGGAGACGGTCGCGGGGGATAGCGGGAGGCCCGTGACCCCGTGACACTTTCATACACACCTGTGGTGACTACAAAATTGTTGGATGAAATTTAAGTGCAGGTACCTCTTTCAACAAGGCTTGATGACCAAAGTGAAAAAACAGTATCTCAAATGTATACGGATATAAAAGTATTTTTGGGACCTATCAATTACCACCTGTGGTGACTACAAAGTGCTGGATTCTAATTTACTGCAAGGTGCCTCTATCAACAAAGATGGCCTGCGACAAAGTGAAAACAAAGTATCTGAATGTTTAAGGATAATAAAAGGTATTTTTGGCACCTATCAATACTCCTGTGGCGACTACAAAATTTGCTGATTGAAATTTAAGTGCAAGGAACTCTGTCAACAAAGCATTGACTGACCAAAAGTTGAAAAAAAAACACGTATTGGAAATGTATACAGATTAATAACGATTATTTTTGGCTCTTTCAGTATACCTGTGCTGACTAACAAGTTGCTGGATTCAAAATTTAAGTGCAAGGTACCTTTATCTACAAATATTGCGACTGACCAAAAGTGAAAAAAAACAACTATCTGTAATGTATAGCGGATAATAAACGTATTTTTGGCACTATCACATAACTCTGTGGTGACTACAATTGCTGGTGGATTCTAAGTTAACTGCAAGGGGGCTCTATCAACAAGTGGCCTGCGGCCAAAGTGAAAAAAAACAGCTATTTGAAATTTATTCGGGTAATAAAAGGTATTTTTTGCACCTATTCAATAACCTGTGGTGACTAACAAAATTGCGGGATTCAAATTTACTTGGCAAAGGTGGCTCTCTAAAACAACAGCTTGATTGACAAAAGTTGAAATAAAATACCACGTATCTGAAAATGTATACGGATAATAAACGGTATTTTTGGGCCTATCTGTAATGCAGGAGTGGATTCGCTAGGCAACGCAACGCGTTGTTAACTAAGCCACGCCAAGGTACGGAGTCTATGTAGCCCTCGGTTTCACACAGGCCGCCGTCAAAGGTGGATTTGGGACTTGCTGCGGCATGAGGTACCAGGTGTTACCCCCTGACAGTGACTTGTTGCGAGTCGGCCGGTGGTATGCGTGGTACACAGAGTAATCAGTGGCGTAGTCGGGGACAGCAGAGGTCAGGGCAGGCAGCTGAGGTTCGTGGTGTAGAAAACAGGCGACGGTCAGGCAAGGTCGGCAAACAGGCGAAGGTCGGAAACGTAAGCGGCGGACTGGTACACGGGCGACCAAGTCGGACACTCAATACACTTTAATCTCGAAAAACACACAACAGACTGGCAGGAATGCTGGGGGCGGTGATACCTTAAATAGAATCCAGCGCCAGACAATAGACCAATTATTCGAGGACGGCTGGCCTTTAAATTTAGGATAAAGCCGTGCTGAGCGCGCGCCTACATGCAGTACACTGCGCTCGGCGGGGACGGGAGCGGCTTTCACAGAGAAGCAGCGGAGGGTAAGGGACGCAGGGTTGCGGGGCGGGGGGGTGAACAGCAGAGGGATGGTCGCGGGCAGCCGCAGCCGCCGCGCGAACCCCTGCGAGCAGGGAAGACGGTCGCGGGGGAAGCGGAGCCCGTGAACCCGTGACATATCAACTACCTTGGTGGTGACGCTACAAAATTGCTGGATTGAGATTTAAGGTGCCAGTTACCTCTATCAACAAAGCTTGACTGACCAAAAGTGAAAAAAACACGTATCTCAAATGTATCACGGATAATAAAAGATATTTTTGGGACCTATCAATACACCTGTGGTGACTAAAAAATTTGGGCTGGTTTTCAAATTTAACTGCAAGGTGGCTCTATCAACAAAGCTGGCCTGCGCCAAAGTGAAAAAAACACGTATCTGAAATGAATACGGATAATAAAAGGTATTTTTTGGCACCAATCAATACACCTGTGGTGCCCTACAAAATTGCTGATTGAAATTTTTAAGTGCAAGGTACCTCTGTCAACAAAGCTTGACTGACCAAAAGTGAAAAAAAACACTTATCGAAATGAAATACAGATAATAAACGGTAATTTGCACCTATCAATCCCACCTGTGGTGACTACAAAATGCTGGATTCAAATTTTAACTGCAAGGTAACCTCTATCAAAAAAGCTTGACTCACCAAAAGTGAAAAAAACACCTATCTGAAACGTATACGGATAATAAAAGTGGATTTTTGCACCTAACAAATAACCTGCAGTTACTAGAAAAGATCTGTATCCTAAAAAACAAGTTCAGGCTGCCCAACATACAACAGAAAACTGTTAATAAAAAGCCATTGCAATGCAATGTCTAAACTAAGTTTCAGCTGCACTATATCCAGTATCCTTTAAAGAGCTTGACTGTGTCCGCCCGCGCCCCCCCCCCCCACCACCCCAGCTCTCCCCGTGACTTTACAGGGCTAGATGCTCCTTTAAAATTCTCAGCCTAACTACCTAAAAGTTGCAAATTTCTAATCTACCTAAGTTATAAAATATCACAATTTTTAAAAGTATAGCTTGTCTCTGTGAAAAAATAGAATAATTTTTGCTGAGCGTTTTGCTGATCTGTTTGGACAGAGGCGAGCGCAAATCCTACTTTCTATGAGACACTGACACACATGAGGCAGAACAGAAGGCTGTTCTATGTAAAACGAGGTCATGTGATTTTTCCAGCCAATCGCAACCATACACATCCAGTCATGACGTCCGCACACACAGCTCACCCTGCTCTAAATTTTCTAAGCTTTATTTGCTGGCCGCCAAAATGACAGGAAGCGCCAAAAATGGCGCGATATTAATAGATTATGCGCAGATTTTAACCTAAATTATCGCGTGATCGAAAAAATCTGATCAACATAAAAACGGTGCCGATTTCCACTTTGTCGATAAAAATCGCTCAACACTATTTGCGGGTCATTTGCCTCGTCTTCCTCATCTCCATCTATCTCCTCCAGCTGCTCCTGCTTCTCCTCTCTTGTCACCTGAGTAGAAAATCCACTCATTTCACCAGACAATGCTTCTGCTCCATTTCAGTCCCCACCAGACTCATTTTTGGTCGCGAGATGTAGTCGCCACGTCTCCAGTCCCCTGCCCGGGACAGATTTTTCAGCATCTGTTCCAGGACATAAAGGAGTGGAATGACGTTATTCATCCCGTATTCCTGCGACTGACAAATAACGTGGCCTCCCTCGAATGGCCTCAACAAAACGACGGGTGTCACGCATGAGCTGCCACTGGCTGACATCAAAGTACACAGAGGAGTACTCCTGTCCGCCTGGATCACCCAAAAAAATCGTTAATAGCCTTTCTCTGTTCATACAGTCGGTCCCAACATGTGCAGGCTGGAATTCCAATGGGTGGAAACATCGCATTTTCAGAGTGTGTTGGGGAAGGCCGTTCGGGCCGCTGCAACTCGAGGAGGGTGTTCCTGGCTTTGTAGGAATGGATAAAGTGCATGCACAGTTTCCTGGCCATTTTCAGTATCTTCTGAAGATCTGTGGAAGACTTCAGCAACCTTTTCACAACCAGATTGAACACGTGCGCCGAGCAAGACGCATGGACCATCCCTCCTCGGTGCAGCGTGGACACCATGTTCCTCCCATTGTCCGTCACCATGGTTCCGATTTGCAGTTGGCACAGAGAAAGCCACACATCGATTTCTTGCTGCAATGACGCAGAGCAGTTCCTCCCCTGTTGACTTTGTTCGCCGAGGCAAGCCAGGTGTAGAACTGCGTGACACCGCTGTGCCCTACACCATGTGTTATGATGGAGCAGTACTTGTGGAGGCTGAGATGGTTTGGGGGGTGGTGGAGGGAAAGGGGGAGGCGGACATTGGGGGCAACAGCAGCAGTTTTTACAACGTGGAGGAGAAAGCGGCGTCTCCTGTCCAAGTTATTGGTGTGCCTGGGCAGAACACATTCACCCAGTGGGCCGTAAAGGACATGTACTGGCCCTGACCCTAGTTTAAGCTCCAGAACGTCCGCGTGCCGTGCACCTTGGAAACAAACCGATAAGCTCAAGGACTGGGGCCCCCTTTCTGTTCTACATATTTATGAAGTGCTGGTTTACTGGGCCTTTTTTTAAAAAAAATTACGGCTTTTGGGAAAACCCCCAACCGGTCTGCACAAGCCATTAGTTTTTCTGAATGATGCAGAGTTCCCAATTTTAAAAAGGAGGGGCTTCCCGTACCAACAATTTGGGGCAGGGGGCAAAAGTCAGGGTTTCTGCCCTAGGATGGGTTGGGAAAGCATACGTTGTCTCCCTTTGCAATCGCCTCGCTGAAAAACTGGGTGGGGCCCTGATACCCAGGAGCAGGAAACATCTGAACCGGGAGAAAGATGTCAAAGAAAAAAAAGCTTTCCCCCTTTTGCAAAGGTGGAGGAAACCCCGACCCGGGGTGAAATGGGGATGCTTTTCCCCCCCGCTGCTGCGGCTTTTTAGGGTGGACCAAACCCCAACTGAGCCCCGCTTTCTCCCAGGGGGCCAAACCCGGGGGGTTTTTGACCGCTGCAATTTTTTGCGGGAGGGCCCTGGTGGCCAAAAATTTGCTCCCTGGCCAAACCTTTTACCCCCTTTTTTCTGGGCCCACAGATTCTACAAAACCCATATTTGGCTCCTCCTTGTCTTAGCAAAGAAATGCCACACCGCCGAGAGCCCGATTTTCCGCCAACCGCTCCGCACTGGTTTAAAAACTGCCGCCAAATTTCCCCCGCTGACCCCCCTTTTTCCCCACTACTTTTTTTGACCTGGGGAAGGGGGGTTTTTTTTCCCGTGGCCCCTTTTCCCCCCGACCTCAAAACTTTCTTTCTTTCCCGCTTTACTCAAAGGCCCCCCCCGACCCACTTGCTGGCTGCGGGCCCCTGCCTACGCCAAGCTACACCCTTTTTTTTCCCGGGCGATTATGAAGCCCTTGCCTTTACCCGGGTCCCAAGTGCCGGCTACATCATCATTATTTTGTTTCATCCCTCAAATGCTATCCTCATCACCGGTCTTGGGGATCAGAAGGGCGCCCCCCTCACAACATGCCCCCCATGCCACTCTCAAAATCTAAACTTTGCCGCCTACGCAAAACAAAAGGGTTTTTGGCCCCCAATTTTTTTCGCTGGCCCCAAATTTGCCTAATCCCTCCCTTTAAATTGTTCCTCCCGCTATATATGGGGCTGAAGCCCAACCACATAGTAGATCTCTGGCCCGAGGGAACTGGATGGGACAAGGCGGGTTTTGAGGGCAGGGAGGGGCCCCTTCCCATTCCCCGGGCCCTTTCCAACTAAGGTTTTTGTCGACGAATTCCCCCCCGTTCTTTTTGGGTGTGGTTGTCAGATTTTTCCCTCTGGAGGAAGTGGATGACCCAGTCCCCAAAAACCCAAACAAGAACCAATGGGTTCCCAACAACACACGGCCGCTAGATGACAGGGGGCAGTTGGGGGGGCCCTCCCCCGAGTGACCCCCCTGCGATGTCCCCTTGCCTTTCTTGCGACCCGGGGCCTTCTCCAGGAAAATTTTTGTGCCTCCCGGGCCCCTCGGGAGGTGAAAAAAGCCCCGCCACCCCTTTTGCTTGACAAAACTGTTTGTTTTTTAAAATGTACAGAAAACGTTTTATGAATAATCTTATAAGATAAAAACACACCCGTATTTTACTCCAAATTTTAAACCCAAAAAAGAAGGGGTTGGGTAAACCCTTGGGTAAAATTTTCGTCCAAAAAAGGGCCCGGAAAAAATTTACTTGTAGTGCCTTTTAAAAACTCTTTTTATTTTACTGAATATAAAAGCACAAACATGCTTAATTAACCTTCAGACATGAATTATGCTACAGAATTTCTTCTATGACGGTGAAAAACAAAGTTTCTTTCACTGAGTACAACTGCAGAACAACGCTTAATTAACCCCTGGATGTAAATTGCGCAAAATAATTGAGCAACCAAAAACTAAGAGCTTTGTAGCGTGTTACAATGGTGTGTTTTTTATGCACACAACAAGAGAAAAAATTGTAATTAACCTTTGCTTGTGAATTATGCTACAGGAAAAATTTATTTTTTGGCGGTGAAAGACGGTTTATTTTAGTCACCACAGCAGCAAAACAACGCTTAATTAACCCCTGGATGTAAATTGCGCCAAACAATTGAGCAACCACAAACTACCAGCTTTGTAGCGTGTTACAATGGCGTGTTTTTTATGCTATACAACAAGAGAAAAAATTGTAATTAACCTTCGCTTGTGAATTATGCTACAGGAAAAATGTATTTTTTGGCGGTGAAAAAGACGGTTTCTTTGAGTCACCACAGCAGCAAAACAACGCTTAATTAACCCCTGGATGTAAATTGCGCCAAAAAATTGAGCAACCACAAACTACCAGCTTTGTAGCGTGTTACAATGGCGTGTTTTTTACGCTACACAACAAGAGAAAAAATTGTAATTAACCTTCGCTTGTGAATTATGCTACAGGAAAAATGTATTTTTTGGCGGTGAAAAAGACGGTTTCTTTGAGTCACCACAGCAGCAAAACAACGCTTAATTAACCCCTGGATGTAAATTGCGCCAAACAATTGAGCAACCACAAACTACTAGCTTTGTAGCGTGTTACAATGGCGTGTTTTTTATGCTATACAACAAGAGAAAAAATTGTAATTAACCTTCGCTTGTGAATTATGCTACAGGAAAAATTTATTTTTTGGCGGTGAAAAAGACGGTTTCTTTGAGTCACCACAGCAGCAAAACAACGCTTAGTTACCCCCGGGATGTAAATTGCGCAAAAGAATTGAGCAGCCAAAATTAACTGGTATTTGTATGTAAAAACGCTGTTTCTTTGAAATGAATACAACAGGAACAGGCTTAGATCCCCCTTGGATATTCAATGTGCTGTGAGCAGATAGCATTAAAATGTATATGCAGCTGCAGTGGACGCACACTGGATTTCAGATCCAATACCCCATAAAATCAGAAATAGAACGTTAAGAGAAGCAATCTCTGAGACAAGCTGAGACACCCCCCCAAAATCGCTGTATAAAAATGAGTTCTTCAGTAAGAGCTATTACAAGCAGTCGCGGCAGCACCTTCCCTAATCAGTAAAGTGAGAGCTGTATGAACTCCCAGCATCGTGCCCGGACTTATATAGTGCAGTGATGTCACAGAATCCTGCCGGTCTCTGATTGGCTTCACCTCTGCACATGTCATGCAGGCTATGCCCTTCTTCCTCCCAGAGTTCTTTGTCCCATGTAGCGCCATGTGCTCGCAGCCATTTTATCAATCAAAAGCACACTCGTTCACGCAAAGTACCCCAAACTTTGACTTCGTTCCGAACCGAAGTTTTCCTGAAATTCTATACGAATTCCTCTTCGTTAGAATCGAGTCGCCCATCTCTAGTTATATTATTACATCCAGAAATGTATCCAGACCCTTCTCCAGAGTCCTGGTCACTATAACTTGTTATGTTATTACATCTTGAAATGTATCCAGACCCTACTCCAGAATCCTGGTCACTATAACTTGTTCTATAATTACATCTAGAAATGTATCCAGACCCTTCTCCAGAATCCTGGTCACTATAACTTGCTATATTATTACATCTAGAAATGTATCCAGACCCTTCTCCAGAATCCTGGTCACTATAACTTGCTATATTATTACATCTAGAAATGTATCCAGACCCTTCTCCAGAATCCGGGTCACTATATCTGAGGGTTAAATTAAGGTAGATACAGTGGTAAAGCTTTCACAACCTAAGTCAATAAATAAATAATGAACACATTCATTTACTAATAATTTTTTGGATAAATGTGGGCAATAGTGTAACATGCCATTTTCTGGACTATAAGATACACTTCTTCCCTAAAATTTAGGGGGAAATGAGGGTTGCGTCTTATAGGCCGAACGTGCGCTCACTCCGGCCCACAGGATGGTGAGGAGGAGGGCTGCTGCGGGAAGCATCAGGAGGCGGAGCGCACTCGGACCATACAAAACTAGAGATTTATAGCTTCGCTATGGAAAATTTAGGTGCATTACTGCTGGAACAGGTAGAGCACTTTCAAAGTGGTTTACCTGAGCCTGAAATGTGTTAGAATGCGCCTGATTTATGACCTGCTGTAGAGCGGGTTCATAAATCAGATGCATTCTATGCTATTGCTGTGTTTTCCCAAAAATGAGCCCTACTCCAAAAATAAGCCCTAGCCTAATCTTCACAGATTCTTGGAGTAGGCACTGAATATTAGCCCCTAGTCCACAAATAAAACCTAGTTAGTCAGCGCCTCCTGATTGATGTCACCAGGTGCTTGCCTCCTGGGCAGTGCTGTTACCGAGCCCCACTTACCCCTATAAAAAGCCTATTAGACTAGAGCACGGGTGTCAAACACAAGGCCAGCGGGCCGAATCCGGCTCGGCACTTGTTGCTGAGCTCTGCTCAGTGAGCTCAGGGGGCGGGGCCGGCAGCTCAGTGCACAGAACAGGAGAAGAGCACTGACTGCCTGGCTCTGACTGCTCAGTGCTCCGGCCCCGCCCCCTGCAGGCCTGGCAGGACGCAGAGCAGATGAGCTTCCAGCCTGGCAAGAAGATGCCTGCTGCGGAGGATTGTTCCATTAGGCTGGTAAGTGGCTTCACTACTGGGGCCTTACCAGATAGTACTCTACCTCCCCACCAGGTCCTATAAGATAACCCCCTACCCTCACCCCATATCTTACCAGTTACCCTGCCTCCCCCTCCCTGGGCCTTCACCATCTGGCCTGCCTCCTCATCCCTGGGCCTCTGGGCCTCAACAATCTGGCCGGCCTCCCTCTCCCTGGGCCGCCACAATCTGGCCTGCCTCCCCCTCCCTGGGCCTCCACCATCTGTGCCTCCACATCTAGCCTGCCTCCCCCCTTGGCCTCACCATCTGGCCTGCCTCCCCCTTGGGCCTCCACCATCTGGCCTGCCACCCCCACTGGGCCTTCACCATCTGGCCTGCCTTCCCCTCCCTGGGCCTCCACCATCTGTTCTGCCTCCCCCTCCCTGGGCCTCCACCATCTGGGCTGCCTCCCCCCGGGGCCTTCACCATCTGGCCTGCCTCCCACCTGGGCCTCCACCATCTGGTCTGCCTCCCCCCTGGGCCTTCACCATCTGGCCTGCCTCCCCCCTTGGCCTCCACCATCTGGCCTGCCTCCCCCCTTGGCCTCCACAATCTGGCCTGCCTCCCCCTCCCTGGGCCTCCATCATCTGGCCTGCCTCCCCCTCCCCTGGCCTCCACCATCTGGCCTGCCTCCCCCCTGGGCCTCCCCCTCTGGCCTGCCTCCCCCGGGGGCCTCATCATCTGGCCTGCCTCCCTCCTGGGCCTCCACCATCTGGCTTGCTTCCCCCCTGGGCCTTCACCATCTGGCCTGCCTCCACCATCTGGCCTGCCTCCCCCCTGGGCCTTCAAATATCTGGCCTGGCTCCCCCCTGGGGCCTTCACCCATCTGGGCCTGCCTCCACATCTGGGGCTGTCCCCCCCCCTGGCCTCAACATCTGGCCTGCCTCCCTCCCCGGGCCTCCACCCTGGCTTGCTTTTCCCCCCCTGGGCCTTCACCATTTTGGCCTGCCCCGACCTCAGGCCTGCCTCCCCCCTGGGCTTTACCATCTGGCCTGCCTCCCCCCTGGCCTTCCACCATCTGGCCTGGGCCTCTCCCCTGGGCCTTCACCAAACTGGCCTGCTCCCCCCCTGGTCCTACACCCTCTGGCCTGCCTCCCCCCCCGGGCCCCCACCTTCTGGCCTGCCCCCCCCCCTGGACCTCCACCATCTGGCCTGCCTCCCCTTGGCCTCCACCATCTGGCCTGGCCCCCCTTCCTGGGCCTGCACCATCTGGCCTGCCTCCCTCCCTGGGCCTCCACCATCTGGCCTGCCTCCCCTCCCCCTGGGCCTCCACCATCTGGCCTGCCTCCCTCCTGGGCCCCCAACCATCTGGCGTGCCTCCCCCCTGGGCCTTCACCATCTGGCCTGCCTCCACCCTCTGGCTTGCCTCCCCCTTGGCCTTCACTATCTGGCCTGCCTCCCCCCTGGGCCTTCACCATCTGGCCTGCCTCCATTATCTGGGCCCGCCTCCCCCCTGGGCCTCCCCTTTTAGGCCTGCCTCCCCTCTGGGCCCCTTCCCCCATCTGGCCCGCCTCCCCCAGGGACCTCCACCATCTGGCCTGCCTCTCCCCTCGGCCTTCACCATCTGGCCTGCCTCCCCCCTGGGCCTCCACCCGCTGGCCTGCCTCTCCCCTGGGCCTTCACCATCTGGACTGCCTCCCCCTGGGCCTCCACCATCTGGCCTGCCTCCCCCCTGGGCCTTCCACCCTCTGGCCTGCCTCCCCCCTGGGCCTCCAGCATCTGGCCTGCCTTCTCCCTGGGCCTCACCTTCTTCCTGATTACCATCAAAGGGCTGATTGTAACAGGAATACTGTTCAAATGAAACTACTCCTTAATAGCTCTCTTAACTGTTAAGGAGAAGTTACATTTACACAGTTCTAAAATTAGGATACTCCAGGATAGCATACTCCAGGATAGCATCTCTGAGAAAACCTTCAAACATTTTACCTACAACAGAGGTTAAGCTTACGGCCTATAGTTTCCTGGGTCCTTTTTGACCCCTTTTTGAATATTGGGCACCTACATTTGCTAGGGCGCCAATCCTTTGGGACATACCCCGTTATTAGACATCCATGAATTTTAAAGGGAATAGGGGCCTATCTATGACATCACTTAACTCCCTTAGGACACGCGGGTGTATGCCATCTGGACCTGGTGCTTTGTCTTTTTTAATCTTCTTAAGACGAAGCTTCACTTCTTCCTGGGTTAGACAAGAAACTTTTAAGTTGGATTTTAACACATCTCTCTGTTCAACAGTAAGCTCACCCTCATGGGTAATACAGGGAGAAAAAGTGTTTATTACGTTTGCTTTTTTCTCATCGCCCTCTACTGTCCCCCCTAAAGTATTTTCAAAGGGCCAACATTTTCTGTTTTAATCTTTTTACTATTTATATAGTTAAAAAATATTTTGGGGGTAGTTTTACTTCTATAGCAATATGCTTTCCGTTCCAGCTTTGCTTCCTTTATCTTTATTTTACAAAACTTTATTTTTTTCCCTATAGCTTCTTAGTGCCTCTTCACTGCCCTCCTGTTTTAGTAGTTGAAACGCTTTCTTTTTGTTTTTTATTGCCTCTTTTACATCCCTGTTGATCCACATTGGGTTTTTCCTGTTTCTAATTTTTTTATTACCATAAGGTATGTACCTCTCACAGTGGCAAACCTAGGATGTTTATCCCATTTATTATTAGTTCTGCCATATTTAAACACATTGCCCCAGTCAATACGGTTTAGGGCCTCCCTAAGAAGAATAAAATTAGCCTTCCTAAATTTGAATAAAACTCCATGTTCTGACCGTTCGGGGTATAGACGTTGAAAAATGTGTACGTTTTATGCGCTATAGTTACCCTAGCATATATGTATCTACCCTCTGGGTCCGAATACTGCTCTTCTATCTGTTGGACCAGACCTCGCCTAAAATAGATAGCTACCCCTCGTGATTTAGATGTGTAGTTGGCCGTAATCGGGGGATCTAGCCAGGGAGCTCTTATAGGTATGTAGTGCGCTATTTTCCAGTGCGTTTCCTGCATAAAAATGATATCCGCTTTTAATCTCTTAATGTTGGTAAGTATCTTTCTACGTTTTCGGGAGTGTTCAGCCCTGCTGTGTTCCAGGAGAGAAGTCTAAGAGTCTCGGGGGTTGGCAGCTCAAGCTCTACACCTGGAGGAGTCATCCTGGGTCATAAGGCATAAGGACTTTCAAAAAGTTAAAGACGTGGTAAAGTCCAGTAGGCGTCCCAGTGAGCACCACTGTCCTCTGATATTAGAGGCAAGGGGAGACCCATGGAAAGGGGTATAGCCTTTGCCAAGTTGTTGTGCCCTGGTAGGAGTACATCGGTAGTAATGCGCTTAGTAACCCATATAATCATCAATTTTGCGTAACATCTTATCAAACATTCATCTAACACAAACATGAAAATCAGTAAAACTATACAGTAGCATAGTAATCGAGACCTCAAACTGGGCTCATAGCTTTTGAGGAAATATGGTGACAATTGCATCAAACAATGAAAAACATTTTGTGACACATCAGAACCCTCCCATGGTTAACATGGGATCATATTCTTATTTTCGCTTCCGAGCTCTGAAAAAGGGGGATTGAGAATTTACTCGGGTTTTTTTTTTTTTTTTTTTTCATAAGGTCAGTGTGCATCAGTGTATTTGTGTTAGGCCGCTGCTTCAGGCATAAGGCGTTCTCGAGCTTCCTCCGGGTTTGACCATATATTGTGACACGAAGTTTGGCAGGATATTGAAGCTGAAATCGTATATTATTGTTGTGAAGATACCGGCATACTTCATGGAACGCTTTTCTGCGTTGTGTGACCTGTGCAGAAAAGTCCTGAAAAAGGAGAATTTTGTCTCCGCGGACAATGAGCTCACGTTTTTGACGGTATGCCCTTAAGAAAGCCTATTCACAGTCCAGTTGAGGAATTTTGCGATGACTGGACGTGGACGTTCTCTTTGATCTCGTTGCGCTCCCATTCTGTGAACTCTTTCCACCACCAGATGATCTTGGGGGACATCCAATTCCAGCGCCGTGGCGATATCTTTTGTTAGATATGAGGCCAGGGAGTCAGCTCCGACCAACTCAGGGATCCCGATGAATCTCAAGTTGTTTCGGCGCTCCCTATTTTCCAAGTCATCCAGCTTGTCTCTCAGGCTGGTGATCAGTGTTTGGTTGGTAGCGGTCACTCCTGATAGGCGCGTCACTTCATCCTCCACTGAGCTGGTTCTGGTTTCCACCTCCACGGTCCTTTGGGTGTTATTAGTAATCTGTGCAAGTGCCGCGTTTATGGATGTTTGGATGACGTCTATGCACTTGTCTAACACCGGGAGGATCAGTTTCGATACTTCGTGTGCCCAGAAGGCCGGATCAGATGGCGTCGGAATAGGAGGAGGTGGAGCTAGAGGTGAGGAGGCTGGTACAGGAGATTGCCCTCCCACAGTGGGTGTAGGAGAGGCGGGTGTTGGGGAGCTCATTGTCGCTACTGCTTGTCCCGCTTTGGGTGGTTGCCGTGCGTTAGATTTAGGCTCAGTGAGTGAGGGGTTGGAGTTGGCGCCTCGGGATCTTGATACTCTGTTTGTTTTACGGACGTATTTGTACATCCTCTTAGGGATGTCTCGATGATAGTGAACACGGACGACAATGGCCTTTCAGAAGAAGTGGTTCAGGCCAGCGTAAGGGCTGTAGTATGAATTTGTTATGTATGATAGGGAACTATTGTCAGTCTCTGTGTCAAATGAAGCAACTGAGAAAGTATAATGTATATCCGCGGAGCAATTCAGGTAAGCGTCCAGAGAGGTGTCATGGGACAGAGGGTTGTGAAGTCACTGGCCAACAATTAGTTGTAACATTGCCATTGGTAGAAGCACCACTATGTGCAGCGGTGAGGTCTAAGTTGTTTACTTGACTGCCAGAGAGAAGTAAACCCTATGATTAAGGGTGAATGGACACCCGAAACGCGTCAGCCGTTTCTTATGTTTTGAGGACTTAGTATGCCTATGGGAACGCTCGCATTTTAATTGCTTTATCAATAAAGGAATTGAGTTTTATGCCATACTCGTTTGGTGGTTATCGCTGCATCACACAGCTTTCACAAGGGTCCCCGGCACTGACCTGAGTGGTGCAACTCCCTTCAGTTCCCCTGACTGGGGCTGCTGCAGCCTTTGTGGCCCCGCACGAGGTCCCTGCACCGGATCCGGTCTGCGTCCTCCTTGGCGTGCTCAGCGGGCTGTCGCGGTGTTCGCGGGCGGTGAGGGGCAGGTAAGAGGATGTAGCCTGCAGTCTTCCTTCGAGGCCCGTGTATGTGCCGCAGCCGTCTGTTGGAGGCCGGGAAGGCATCTCGTGTCTCTGTCGAGGGCGCTGCTCGAGCGCAATGGCGGCGCCACGCGCTGTTAGCTTCGATGCCTGGAGTCGAGGACGGCGTTCTCTTCAGCATCGCTGGCTGGCTCGCTGTCTGTGTCGGTTGCTCGACGTGTAGGTCTGCGGTAGCAACTCTGTCCCCAGATCGTTGGCGCCAGATGCCGCTTGAGCTGCTGTGCGCCTGGTTGTGGGAGGCGTTCGGCTGAGGCGGCAGGTCTGCTACTAAGAGTAGGCCTCATGCGATGCTCCTCATCGCTGCAGACTCCCGGGGAAAAACTTGAAACTAGCCTCCGATTCAGGTGCACCTAACTCTCCTTGTGGTTTAGGCGAGTTTTGGCGGTCTCAGGAGGTCGGATGGTGGAGAAATACGTTGGATTTAGGTGTCTTCACCAGGAGCTGTAGTAAAAGGCGGCCATGCGTGATGCCCCGCCCCCGGAAGTCTTCAATATTTTTTTATTAATTCTTTAGTCCTGCAGTTTTCACTTTGAACACTAGGCCTGATAATAGTCTGACACTTCCTAATCTCTAGAGAGAGATTTTCAGCAGTCTGCTCATTATCAGTAAAAGCAGAATTACACTGAAAGGAGACACCACAGATAACACAGGATCCACCAGTCACAATATTAGATGTCACAGCTCACGCTCTTCCCCCTCCCTGCACACTGACTTCTTCCCATGTCACAGAGCCTAGAAAACTCTCTTATAGAGGTCAATGGGACTGAGTCAGGCTTAAGGCTCCTATGTCCATGAAGCTGCTGTAAAGCATTTCTCTAAATGCTGTTAACAGCGAGAATGCTGTCCCCACAATCATATATAGAAGATTAAATTGAGAAATTCACAGTCAGAAAATAAAAATGGCTAAGATGAATGTAAAACAAAAAAATTGGTGACAGATTCTCTTTAGGGGATTCTCTTTAAGTTTCTCCTTGTTCTAAAATAAATTAAAAATATGCCCCAGGGTCCCCATAAAAAAGAAAAAAATTATACTCACCTACCTCTGCTCCCCAGTTCCAGCCATGGCTCTCCCCAGTTCTCTGTCTACATTCTGTGATGAACGAATGGGCACATTACCGGTGAATTTGCAGATTGTCTCATTTACTTTGTTCATAAACAAACAGCTCTGAACTGTGAAGTAATTGAAGACACCTGACCGCTGCAGCCAATCAACAGCTTCAGTGTTGACATGCCTCATTAAAAGTTGCAAACTGTAGGCAGAAAATCGAGGAGAGCCTGTGCTGGATCCAGGGACTGGAAGAAGGTGAGTCTAAGATTATTTTTTTAAAGGGGCCACTCGAGCAAACATTTTTATTATGTAGATTATACAGAGTCATACAGATTCAAGTTTTGATAATGGTCCCAAAGGATACATGATACAGCATAGCTCCATTGGTTATAACTAGAGATGGGCGAATTTCTCAAAAATTAGATTCACTGAGTTCGCCGAATTTTCCGACAAAATTTGTTTCGACCTGAATTTATTTGCGCCGAACTGCATTAAAGAACGGATATTTCCTGGCTGCAGAGAGCCTATAGGGTGTTGTAGAATGTTGTGCCATGCTCAATTTTGCAGAGGGAGCTTGGTTTGGTCTTCATACAATGCTGTGTTTTAGTATGACATGTACATGACTGCTGCCGCTATTAGAATCGCTTCACTCTTCAATTCGCTGGGCACTTACAGGGGCAAAACTCACCAAATAACTGAAGTGGGAATGCAGCCCCGAAAGGAATGTCAGCGCCAGCTGAAAAACCGGCTGAGGCCAAGATACTAAAAATAGCGTCAAAGAACACAATAGTAGGTTCCTGGAGCCCGGGAAAGGTCGCAGCACAGTAAGGAGACGTCACAGCGAGCTTTAAACCGTCACAGAATATGACAAAAACCTGTTTGTTTTTAAACGCTTTTACATGTAGAGGCCCCCCCGAATGAGTGGGAGGTGTCGGGAGTAATTTTGCATTGACGTCCTGATCATTTTGGCCCTTCCCTTTCATCCGTCAGGTCGCTTTCAATTTTGGGCAATAATCCAACAGTATTACAAAAGCCAAAAACAAACAGGAGTTTATCCAAACAGAGATGACCATGTAAATGGGATATTTGCATGTCTTCGATGTTCTGTAAAACCACTCCTGCTTTTTGCTAGACAATACTGATCCTTCCCATTTCTTCTGACAGGTGAAAAGAAGGGGAAAACTAAACATAGTGGCAACGTCATAGAGTGGTGAGCGTGGAAAGAGCATTAGGAAACCACAGGGTGTTCCAGTGAGACAGCGGTCACTTGGCAGCAGAATGAGTAGGCCACAGAGTGGCACAATGACAAATTCTGGAGGTGGAAGCAACATCAGGAGCCCACAAAGTGGCACAATGAAACATTGTGGAGGTGACGGCATCAACAGCAACAGCAGCATGAGGTCAGAGAGTGGCACAATGACAAATTCTGAAGGTGGGAAAAAACAGGAGTAGGCCACAGAGTGGCACAATGGCAGAATGTGGAGGTGACAGCAGCAGTAACAGCATGAGGTCAGAGAGTGGCACAATGACAAATTCTGGAGGTGGCATCAACAGGAGTAGGCCACAGAGTTGCATAATGAGAGTGGCACAATGTCACAGTGTGGAGGTGGCGGCAGCAGCAGTAGCAGCAACAGCAGAAGCATGAGGTTATAGAGTGGCACAATGACAAATTCTGGAGATGTCAGCAACATCAGGAGCCCAAAGAGTGGCACAATGACACAGTGTGGAGGTGTCAGCAGAAACAGCAGCAGCATGAGGTCACAGATTGGCACAATAACACAGTTTGGAGGTGGGTGGCAATACCAGTCCATGGTAAAGATTGTGGGAGGCAGATGGAGCAAACTGGCAGCATGGGGTGGCAAACAGGCGGTGGGTTCATCAGAAAACTGGGGAGCAGGAAAATTTGAAAAAACCCGACTCATTTTTTTCAAAGTTTTTTT
>JAODAL010026204.1:0-57187 GCA_025379985.1 Phyllomedusa bahiana
AATTTGATTGGGTCAATATTTTCCATGGGTTTTTAATGGGTTCACTTCCCTTCCTTTCTGATTGGGGACGGTTTGCCGACCAATGAGAATAGCTTTCCTGAATTTGAATTACTGTATTTCCCGGCAATTTCCAATATCCTAATTCTTGAATTAGGATATTGGAAAGTGATTTTGTTTTATGTAATTTATTATTTTTTAGGTTTCAGCTCTTTTTCTGTTAATGTTGAACGCCTTTATAAAGGCGATTTTTGATTCATACTCCGCACGGACATGTGGAATGATTTCTCCCTGTTCTCCAGCCTGTCTCGCATCGGAACAGATTTTCGGCGCAGTCCCGCACTGCGCCCATGTCCCCGCACTGTGCCCCACACACTGGCGAGGCGCAGGGAACTTTTCCCCGCATGTATGAGCGCACCTCCTCGGACGGCGAATCTTCGGCGCAGCCCCGCACTGCGCCTCAAACACTGGCGAGGCGCGGCGGACTTTTGCCCGCATGTATGAGTGCACTACCTCGGGCGGCGAATCATAGGCGCAGCACCGCACTGCGCCTAAGTCCTACAATGCGCCTCAAACACTGGCGAGGCGCGGCGGACTTCACATGGAATGTATGAGCGCCCCGGCCCAGACATAAATCAGGCGCAGATTTCGCCGGAAAACCGGCGGAAAGGTGCGCCCCGACGTGGCAAGATTCATACATGTCGCCCTTTGTGTTTAAGTATAAATATGTAGAACCACTTTTGGTCTGGAAAGGTGGCCCACAGGTCACTCTCCTATTTATTAACAAACAGTAACTGATAGATAGGCCCCTTTGTATCTTAGTTGAATCATTAAAGAATTTTTCTAGGTTAGATTCGGAGGAATTGTTAGAAAGGTTCACGGTGGTGAGAAAATGGCCTATTCTCAAATATTTAAATAGATCTCTATGACAATACTAACAAAAGGGATGAAATATACTTCTGAGAGAATATCTCTTAATGGAGAAATGCCACATTCCTCCCACGATTGAGGATCTAAGTCCAGGATGACTTGTTTTAAGTATATAAAGAGGCATATCTTTTAATCTAATTGGAATTTATGCATATTTTCCCATCAGGTTTTTCTAAACTGCAAATCCTGTGATAACTGTAGGTGATACTGCAGGAAGAGGATGGGTGGTTTGGGGAGAAACGTAAGAAAGATAATAAGGTATCTTGCCCTACCACCTCGAATTCCATGACAACCCACTGTTAGTCCATAACAAGCCACCAGTGTCTAGTATGTTCTAGAATGGCTGCTTTGTAATATGATAAGATACAAAATTTTAGGGAGACACAATGCAACCTAGACCAAAGATAGAGGCTTTAGAATAAGTATTGTTGTTGGTGTGCATTGTTTTGAGGAGGACATTAAAGTTATTAAGTTGTAAGATAAGGAATAAGTGAGTGTAATACTTAAAGGGGTTTTGCCAAGAAGTGAGTTCCTCACGTAACAGGCTGATTCTCCCCTCTTGAGACTTGAAAAAGGGGCGTTGTGTTTCTGTGTTTAAAAAAACAAGCACCTCCTCTGTGATGTCATCACTCCACCTTCCATGCATGCTCCTGATATTCAGTCTCTGTACTTGACCAAACATGTTATTTGGCTAATCCACAGGGGATAACTGTATTGTGCACAAGCTCTACAGGTTTTGTTTTCTCCCTCTTATCTGCTCAGGAGAGAAGATAAGTTCTGAGCAGGCAGCGTTCTTTCATTTGTTCACGAACTGCTGCAGGGGGGAGAGGAGGGCTGAGCAGGGAGGCAGGGAGCGTCTGCATGTTTACTCAGATAATTACATTACAACCAGTGGATTCTCTATACAAAAGACACAGAATCTTTTCTCCCCAGTCCCTTCAAAGCTCGTTCATGTTCCCTGCCATCAGATAAGAAGTGCAAACAACACAAGTGAGGCCAGATCAGCTCCTGGTCGTATCTAATGTAAACAGTCAGGAAACTAAGGGCATGGAGCTCTAACAGGCTTTACTTTTTTAATGACATATATTTAGAAAAGTGATTAAATACCCATTTTGGAGGATCCCACGTCAACATTAGATCGTGGCAAAACCCCTTTAAGTAGGGAAGTTGTCATGGTCCATGCCATGATACCCATTGTGGACCACGGACATGGCCGTGTTCCTTCTGCTTTCCTGTGTTTGTCCCAGTTCCTGCCATGTCCCTTGTTTGTTGTTTACTTACCTGCTTCTGCTTCTGCCTCCTGTTCCTGCCTGTGTCTGCAGATGCTGCCTATTGAGCACGCTTGCTCACTGGTCTGGATATAAAAGGACAGTGTCCCAATTTCCTGTCAATGACCTTTGACCTTCTGGCATATAAGGAAATTCCTGCCTCTGTTCCTGTCAGTTCATGATTGTCCACCTCCTGACCACTGTTTCCTAGTGTTACCGGTTGTTATGTCTGTCTGTCTGTTCCTGTGTAAGTTTAACCCTGCTGTCTAGCCTGTCTGTTCATACCCGGGTTCCTGGATTCTGCTGTTATCTGCCGCTCTGATACCTGTTTATTCTGCTGTATCCTGCTGTCTTGCCTGTCAGCTACCTGCCTGGGACCAGCTTCAACTGTGTCCAGGTTGCTGTTCCTGTACCTCTGTTCTGCTGTATTTGGTCGTTATACCTGCTTATACCTGCCTGGACTCCATCACCTGCACTTTGGCTGCCACTGTGAGTAGCCACATCAGAGGTGGCGACCTGGGGGTTCCTCGCAGCGAAGTCCTTTCCGGCCATGCGGCGGATTCCAGTGCTAGCAACGGCCCCCTTAGACTCCGCTCCTTGGCGTGGTGCGCTATACCACTACCTATGCTCGAAGTGGTCCAATGGATACACACCAAATACCCGATATCCACGGTGTCAGTGCATAATGACACTGCTGGTTGTTACAGAAGTTCTATATCTGTCCAAGGAAAGGGAATGGATACCTTACGTCTGTTACTCATTTCTGGCAGAATAGCCATATTCAGAATAAGACTTAGAAACATTTACCTTATAATACAAAATATGGTCAAATTATTCAAGTATATTAGGGAAGTAGTAAGGGAAGTCTCTGGTGCTGATATAGCTAAAATAATATTACTTGCAAAAAAGCCAGTATAGTCCTTTCCTCCAATCATAATGCATTTGACAGACCAATAGGATCTGACAGTTTCAGCAAGGGGCTGCATAACTAAATTAAAAATTAGCGAAAATAACAGGTATCCTAGACTTCTAAAGGCTTCTGATGAGAAAACTTAAGCTACAGGGTGGGAGTAAAGTGTCAAAATTAATTGGTTAAAATTACTCCTAAAACCAAATTTCTGTAGAAGTAATTTCATATAGCCCCAGTGCACCCTATGAAATGTATTTTCTGCATTGTCACGGTGCACATCACGCCCCTGTCCTTAACTGCTGTCATGCCTGTGCCTCTGTTGCAGCGGGTCCCTATGACTCTGCGCTGCACTTACCTGTCCTGGCTCCTGCCCCAGCCTCTGTGTGGGTGTCAGACATAAGATTCGACTCTGCGATCCTTTCTCTGGCTCCTTGGTGTGCTTTGTGTGCACGAGCGCAGCCTAGGGCGCACCCGCCACTGAATGAATATTTAAAGGGACAGTGTCCCAATTACCTGCCTCTTGACCTATGACCCCTGACAATAAAAGGAACTTCCTGCCCTTTCTCCCGTGTCAGCTTGTTGTCTTCATACATAGAGCGTGACCGTTGGCTGCTGTATTGCTGCTGTTAGCCTGCGTTACCAGTACGCTAGCTGTTGTTACCTGCCGCTGCACCAAGTCCATTGTATCTGCTTTTTCTGCCGCTTTACCAAGCTAGTTACCTCCTGGGACTTTACTATCTGTCTATGGCTATACCTGCTGTGACCTGTCAATGCTATCCTGTCCTGCACTTTGGCTGTCACCGTGAATCACCACCTATACCATCTTGCCCACAGTGATCACTGAGGATTCATGATATACTGGCGATTGACTGGTCAGTATACACTGACACCGCCGGATCGTTACATACATCCAGCATAACAAGCAGAGAAACTTGATAGGATTTGTAATCAATTTAGAAGACAGGGCAAATCCCACCCCTGAGTTTATGTCACTTTACCTGGCGGTATTGGACAATGAGAGGTTTAAGCTATCAATCATTAGCAGTGCAGAACATAGTAAGTTTACATCAGGGGGAAAGGGTTAAGGAAAACATAGAAGTCTAGGGCAGTGAAATGATTCTTATCACTGAAAGGAAAAATAATAACTACACTACCTTATATACTTAAAACTAAATCACGGGAAATTCTTAATACGTTAAAATATAACTTTTAATAAATATTTAAAATTTAAAAAACATTTCAAAAAGGACACACAGTCAAATCAAACAAAAATAGAAATACAAATAAACAAATACCCCATGCCATAAGAGCTACCCATTTTAGTTTTCACTCGACCCCAAAAAAAGGGTAAAAAAGGACAGAAAAAATATACCTCTACCCCGGGAAAATCAACCAACACTCCAAACCTTACAAAAAGGGGGGTCATCCCCCCAAAAAAGGGGGGCTCGAAAACACTTCTGCCCTAGGACCCCCTACAATCTCCCTTCTTCCTTGACCCTATAATCGCTTTCCCAACCAATTCGAAGGAGAAAAGGGAAGGCTAGAAATTCCCCGACCGTTTCCCCCTCCTGTCCCCAAACAACAAATTCAGGGGGGTTTCACAGGGAAGGAAAAAAAAAAAAAAGCAAAACAGGTCACATAAACGACGGGCATCAATATACCTTTGGGCTATGATAAAGCCCAAACAAAAGGTGTCCCAACTTAAGGATCAGAGTTCCACTTATAAAGACTGGCCCTCCTCTCTATGGGTGCCACTTCGCAATACACATACTCCCACTTTAAAATTACAAATGCAAATCAAAGAAGAAAGTCAGCTTACCGGCATTTTCCCAAAATTTCCATCACGTTCGCGTCCAAAATAGCCCTACTGGCATGCGCCGCATCTCCCCGGGAAAACCCCGGGCATGCGGCTGCACCAACTGTGCAGGCGTAAAAAAAAACACCCCAATCCTCAGCGCATCCCTCACCGAAGTCCCCGGGCAAACCAAAAGTTTTCGCGCCGGCCATCTTTGCTAGGAGACATTAGCGTTTTTCCTTCACCGACTACGCAGGCGCAGTTTCTCACTATCACTAGGAGACCATAGGATTCCTAGGTACAATCCTTCACTAGGATATCCGGGACCCAGCGCTTTTTCGTACACCCATCCGCAAGGAACCAAAATATTCCCCTACAGCATGATACATCTATTCAGCAATTTAAATAAACAAATAGCCTCAGAAATTAATTGCCAGACTACCTAGCCATGTTTTAAATACAACATTTTTTACTCTTATCCCAATACGAAAAATTTTATGCCCATTCAATCTATACCATTTACATGATCCATAAACAATATTTAAAAAAATAACCAACTGATGAAAAATTCCAAATGAAAATTCACGGGTAGGCCCCAGCCCTAAATCCCCAAGGTAATTTCCCAAACCCCTATATCACCCCATCCCTAAATAAAACATCCAAAATTCAGAGACTTATCTGAAAATCCGGATCTGATGATGACACTTGGACACAGAAGTGTCATCATCAGATCCGGAATTTTCAGATTTTGAAATGAAGGGCTCTCAGAAAGGAAGAGGAGGGAGGAACCCCCAAAGGGGGGAAAGGGCAAAAAGGGCATGGAAGGGGGAGAGCAATGGAAGGGGCAATTATCAAAAGTTTGGGAAATTTCCCCAAGGGGAGGGTCAGGTGGAAAGGGAAACCTTCCCCGTAAATATCAGGAACGATGGCCCTTAGTATACCAAGTTCCCCGGCCTCTGCATCCTCCTCTTCTTCTTCCTCTTTTTTAGAGAAAACAGGCGGGTTACCTTATACCCTCAGAGCTCGCTCTCAGAAACAGAAATAACATCAGACTGTAATCAGATCATTAATTTATCAACTAGGATCTTGAGTGATCATGAGCACAAGGTTCTTTCAAAAGGTTTATCTTTTGTGCCAACCACACTTATAAATTTTTTTCCCCGGGTAAAGGATGTAAACTTTTTTTAGGAAACAAAGTGGAAAATTTTTTTTTCCCAAAAAATGACTCACAAATATACAATTGGGGGTTCCAGAAAAAATACTTCCAGGGGTAAGAGCACTTGTAGATCATACGAAAATAAGGAGGTAATGGTCCAGGTCGCTACATGGACTTAAAAACTAGAAGCAGACAGATGCCTCCACCTATGTGTACACCAGAGATAGACATTTTTCAAAAATTGGTAACCAGAGATCTGGAGAATCTTTCCAGAACTAGATCAGTAGAACACAGAAATCTGAGTAGTAGTGAAATGACAGCTCTTCTGAATTTGGAATCTGACTCCAGCATAGTTATAAAACCCTCAGACAAGGGGGGAAACCTTGTGATTATGAGTCATCAACAGTATATTAAAATGTGCCGGAGTCTTCTGAATGATAAGGAGGGCTATTCTCTACTTTAGAATATCAACTGCCCAAAATTTGGGAGAGTTGGGGGGGTCTGGGTTTCCAATGCTTGGATGAAGGACTTATTTCTAGAGAAGAAACTAAAGTACTATTGACTTGCACACCACAAATTGCAACATTTTATGCCCTTCCAAAAATACATAAGGGCTTAGAACCATTACGGGGGTGTCCGATTGTATCGGGGATTGGTTCGTTAATTGAGGGTGCAGGTAAATATATAGACAAGGTGTTGAGAAATTTTGTTTCATCATTACCGTCCTATATCCGTGATACTGCTGATTTACTTAGTAAGCTGGAAAACCTCACAGTAGAGAGAGAGGTGCTACTGGCCTCGATAGATGAAGAGGCCCTTTATAGCAGTATCCACCATCATCTGGGATTGAAGGCAGTTGAATCCTATTTAAAAACTAGGGGCATACAACACAGGGCGCATAATGACTGTGTATTGAGGTTGCTTGAATATGTATTGACTCATAATTACTTCCTCTTCAGGCATGGGCTTTACCACCAGCTTTGGGCACTGCTATGGGGAGCCCTTGTGCTCACACATACGCTAATTTGTTCCTGGGCTGGTGGGAGGCGGTGCTCGTGTTCGAGGAGGAAGTAAACCCCCTATGTTCAAAGATACTATACTGGGGGCGATACATCGTTGATGTGTTCCTTCTGTGGCAGGGGAGAATTGCGAATTTAATGGATTTATGGTTGGTTTGAATACTAATGATATAGGTCTAAAATTCACGAGTGAAATTAGTGGGACAGAGATCTCTTTTCTTGATGTGAAAATTATCAAAGAATCTACTGGCATTTTAAGAACAAAAACATTTAGGAAAAGTACAGCAACAAATAATTTTCTCAGATGGGATAGTCATCACCCACCTAGCCTGAAAAAGGGAATCCCGAGGGGTCAGTACCTGCGTATTCGCAGGAACTGCTCGCATATTGAAGATTATCATCAACAGTTGAGGGAGTTGCGATCAAGGTATCTAGCAAGAGGGCACCCAGAATCGGTATTAAGACCAGCCTTTAAACATGGATATGAAAGTAACAGATCTACCCTGTTGGTTACTGGAAATCGTAAGGAGACTTTGGAAGGCACTTTGAGGATAATTGGGACTTTTGATGATCAGAACCATTTAGCTCGGGATGTTCTTAATAGATATTGGGACATCCTGTTGAGTGATCCCGAATTACAGACGGTTCTATCCCCTAGAGTACAAATTACATATAGAAGGGGCAGATCTTTGAAAGATAGACTGATTAAAAGTCATTATGAACCACCTAAACAACCTGGGACGTGGTTGGATCGAAGCCCTGTCGGTATGTTCAGATGTGGTGGATGTATTGCTTGTCCATTTATTGTACAAGCTAAGTCTTTTGTGAGCAGAACAAATGGACAGATTTTTCAGATAAGTAATTTTTACAACTGTAAGACGGAGGGTGTGGTATATCTCTGCACCTGAACCTGCAACTTGCAATATGTAGGGAAAACCAAAAGACAATTTAGACAACGGATTGGGGAACATCTTTGAGATATACGGCATGTTTGTGATTCCCCAATAGCAAGACATATTCATGAGTTCCACGGAGGAATATCTACAAATTTAAAATTTTTGGTAGTAGAGCAGGTACGTGTTTCTGAAAGAAAAGGGGATATTGATATTAAATTGCTTAGGAAAGAGGCTGAGTGGATTTATCGTCTTGGCACAGTGCAACCGAGGGGCCTCAACGAGTCTCTGAATTTTGGATGTTTTATTTAGAGTGTATGGGGATGATATAGTGGCTTAGGAATTACCTTGGGGATATTAGGGCTGAAGTCCCTACCCAGTGAATTATCATTTGTGAATTTTTCATCAGTTGGTATATTTTTGTTAATATTGTTTATAGGATCAGTCTTCAATAGGTATAGATTGAATGGGCATATACATATTTCAGTATTGGTATTGAGTAATAAATGTTGTATTTACAAACATAGGCTAGGTAAGTCTGGCAGAGTTATATCTGAGGCATATTTGTTTAATTAATTGACTGAATAGATGTATCCATGCTGTAGGAGGAATATTATGGTCTCCTAGTGACAGATGGCGTGTACGTAGAAGCGCTGGGTGCCGGATACTCCTAGTGAAGGATTGTCCCTGGTGGAGGGCAGAGGAAGAGAAAAGTCCAGCACCTTTATAAAAAAATTATGCTTTTCTTAAGGATCCATTAAAACACAAGAACAAAAAAGGTCCAGATAAACATGCAATACGCTTAAGTGTTTTGGATGTGCTGGCGTCCATGTTTTGTGCTCTTGTTCATGTGTAGTGTCCAAGAATAGGAGGTATGGAAAGGACCCTGTAACTGTCATTGTACAGCTGCATAGTTTGTGCTGATATTAATATAGAGACACAAAGGGGCCTTTGGACCACCTGGCTCAATTACCTGGGAGAAACTACAGTGACCAATTTAGCTATTCGACTGAGCTGAAGACTGGACACTTCCACGTAACAAAAAAGAAAAAGATACGATCACCAGTGGTCCCGGGCTCTATGAAGTCCACTCTCTGCACTTCGCACAGTGCAAACGGAACTAAACATCTGGTTGTAGATGCTCAATAGCTGTGGAATCCAAGGCTTTAATAGTGTTATCCAGCACTCATCCAAGGTTAAGACTAAGAGCCAGGGATTTGGCTTGAAATGCGTAAACAATGCAGTCTATTTTTGCTCTTACAATATGTTTTTAATGAAACTCCAATCAAAGGTGCATTTTAGATATACATCATGCCCTTGCACGAGTGCTGGATAATACTATATAAGCCTTGGATGTCCTGGAAATTTACACGTAAGAAAGCCTTTCCAGAACCATCGATGGGGTCTTGTTTACCACCCCATCATTCTTATGAGAGCTGTACAATAATCAGATATTTAATGTATGTTCTTTTAAACATGTTCGTCAAGTGGTATTGCAAAGTTGCATTTACTTCTGTGGGTAAAGACACACAATTCTGTCAATGGAGAACATGGATAAAAGTGAAAGCACAAGAAGGTCCAGCTCACCTCTTTTCAATATAGTGGGTAGGCATAGAGCAGCAAATATATCCAAAGCTAACAAGAAAAATGTATCCAGCTCGCCAGACAATGAAAGGAATTTCCTACTTATTGAATGCATTAAAATACAAGACAGACATGCAAAAAATATTTACACGTTTCAGTATCATAGATGGTCCTTAAGTAACAGCTATGACTAAAAGACATCTATTAGCCTGAAACACATAAGTGATTCTTGCATGGATTTTAATGTATTCAAAAAAGAGGGTATTCCTTTTATTGGTTGACAAGCTGGATACATTTTCCTTGTTGGTTGTTGATGTCGAAAGGAGAAGACTATTACTTTATGGGTGCTCTGAAAATGTATTAAGTAACAATAAGAAAATACAAGACTTTTCTCTAAGGGATGCTATTAAAGTCATATCTTGCTTTTTAACTACTTGTCATTGGTATGTGGGAGCCGTTTGAACAGAAAGGTCTTATAAAAATTTGCACCAAATTTACCCTGGCATAAATGCAAAAGTATATCCAAAGCAGAAAATAAAGGGCCACATGTATGAAAACTGGCTAGGTCTAAAATTCACCTTGTTGCCCATAGCAACCAATCAGAGCGCCTCTTTCATTTTTCCGGAGCACCATATGAAATGAAATGGGCACTGTGATTGGCTGCTATGAGGAACAAAGTGAATTTTAGACCTAGATAGTTTTCATACACGTGGCCCTAAATGTCAAGAAGAATAGAGCAAAGAAAAGGTATGGTATTAATGTAGGGGATTACCCTAAGCCAAAGCCTGACTGGCAGTACACTCCTCACATTTTCGTAAATATTCTACTATATCTTTTCATGGGACAACACTGAAAATATGACACTTTGATATAATGTAAAGGAGTCAGTGTAAAGCTTGTATAACAGTGTAAATTTGGAGTGCCCCCAAAATAACTCAACAGTCATCAATGTCTAAAACGCTGGTAACAAAAGTGAGCACACCCCAATTGTGCCCAGTTTGTCATTTTTCCTCACCGGTGTCATGTGACTCGTTAGTGTTACAAGGTCTCAGGTGTGTAAAATTTATTAGCGCTCCCACGTTGTCTCATATTGGTCACTCCAATTTCAACATGACATCTCATGGCAAAGAATTGTCTGAGGATCTGAAAAAAAGAATTGTTGTTCTACATATAAAAAATTACCAACTACAATGGTGAAAGTCAGTTATGTGGATCCTCTGGGCCACCACAAGCGATGGAGTAGCAGACTGCACCAGGCATCAAGTTCTAAGGGGCCCCCTGGTTTTACACTAACCCCCAAACACAAACCCGGGGTGGTTTAGCGTGGGAACCCCAGGTTGTACCCCCCTGACTGGCACTCGCTGAAGTGCCGGACGCAGGACAGCGAGTACAAGCAGAGATGACAGGTCAAGGCAGGTGCAACCGTAGACTGTAGCAAGAGTCCCAGACAGGTAGCAGACTTGCGTAGCGGGAGATATCATATAAGGAAAGTAGGTAGCTCGGGAACCAGGACATCATAACCAGGTAAAAGGAACCGAACACAAACGAGGTCAGGAGCAATGTAGAGACATAAACCAAACTGACCCCAGAGCAGAGGCAGGGACTTCATTAAGTCCCAGGTGGTCAAAGGTGATTGGCAAGGTACTGGTGTACTGGCTCTTCGGTGAGCGAGTGCACCCTAGGGAGGATATTAGACACCGCAGCAGGAGCGAGTACCAGAGCAGGACTGAGGACAGGTGAGTAAATAGAGGCAGCGGGGACAGGGGACACAGTAGAGATATGGCCATGTTGGTGGCCTGGAGCGGGACAGTAACACTCTGAAACTGAGCTGCAGTATGATGGCCAAGACCATATATCGGTTTAACAAGATAGATTCCACTCACCATGGTCGACCAAAGAAGTGACGGGGTTCCCCAGCTTTATCCAAGTTGTCTTTTCAAAAAAACATATAATGCTGTCGCATTGCTGCAGGGGTTAAGGGGGGGGGGATCAGCCTTCGTGCTAGGTCATACACCGCCACTGCAAAAATTGGTCGTAGGCTGCCCCCTCTTCTAAAATGATGCACAAAAAACCCCAAATTTTCCCTGAAACAAGAATCTAAGGACAGAATTAGGGGAACCATGCCCCTTTGGGTCTATCAGGGGGGGGACTGGGTGAAAAAACGCCCTGGCATTCGGACCCCACCACCCACATACAAGAAGGCCCCCTTTTCCCGGGGAAAAATAACAGGGGGGGCTTTTACAATAGATGAAACAGATCAAGATTTTTTTCCCCCGGGGGCTAAAATTTTTTAGAACAAAGACACCTTTTTTTTGAAAATCGAAGAGAAAGAAAATAACCATAAAAATCATTTTAGAACATGTACATCTAAATAATCAAAAATTTTGATTTTTATCCCCCTAAAATTTAGAGCTAAAATAATGGGACTTCCAAACCAGTAAAAAGACCTTAAAGTCTATATTTCCCAAAAAAATTTTAACACTCCCCAAAAAAACTTTCACTAACCATTTTAAAGCTCTAAAGAACTTAAAAACAATCCTTAAATAATAATTTGTCCACGGAAAGGGAATTCACTACGGTTTTTTGGATAAGGTTAAAAGGGAAATTCCCAAAAATGCTCGGTAATAATGTGTATATAGACCCTTTTCCCCGATTTACAACAGTTTTAATAAACGGGTGGGTAAAATTTTAGAGGAAGATTATCATCTTAACATCCTCACATCTAAACAGAAAGAAAGCATGACAGTTAAATTCCCCCAAATTCCAATTTTTCATGCTTTTCCCAAAACCCATAAAGGCGTTTCTCCACCTCCCCTGCGTCCAATAATTTCCGGTATTGGATCCATTTTTGAGCATCTAAGCATGTGGGTAGACAGACATCTGCAACCATTAGTGCTACGCTCACCAAGTTACCTAAGGGATTTTAGGGATATTCTCAAATATTTAGAGAATGCTTTTTGGCACCCATCATATTTATGGGTGCCTTGTGACATTTCAGCGTTGTATACTTCCATACCACACTCCCTAGCACTTACAGCGTTAAATTGCCAGCTGAACAAGTATACGAAATATGAAGAGGCCCCTAAACAATACATTATTACGGTTGTAGAATTTCTTTTGGAACAAAATTATTTTTTATTTGATAAAAAAAAAAATTTGCAGATACAAGGCTGCCCCATGGGCTCTTGTTTCTCCCCCTCACTTGCCAACATATATGTTGCATGGTGGGAGGAGAAATACATATATTCCACCAAAAACCCTTTTTTGGAAGATATTTTTTTGTACAGCAGGTATATAGATGATATCTTGCTTATATGGCAAGGTCCACCTACTGCAGTCACTAAATGTGTAGACTTCGTCATTGACAACCAGGAGAATCTCAAGTTCACATGGGAGAGTAGTAAAACTGAAATCACATTTTTGGATTTGAAGTTAGTTGGAGATATTAAAAATGGGAAAATTAACACTTGTACCTACAGGAAACCTATATCTGGTAATGGGATCCTCAGAGCCTGTAGCTGTCATCCCCATTGGGGATTGGAGAAAATTACTTACCTATAGAGAAGCCCACTGGATACTTGTTTTAGACACACGATATCCTTCAGGTCTTAATAACAGATCAGACCTTTTATACCTATATTGAATCAACACATATTTTCCGTTCTGAACCCCTATAGAGCTAGCTTGTTTGTATGTGGGAACATTATATATTTAACGTCATATGTTGAATTTTGACATGCTCGTTGCATTCTACGTTGATACATGCTCTAAGGGTTTAATGATCAGGTGCATTTGTTAATAGGTTCCAGGAAGTGGTTATATGTTGGGTTTTCACTGCCACAATTATGTTACGACTAAGGGCCGTTTGTTTGGCCTGAAACGTGTAAACGATATGTAGTGTTTTGTGATTTTAACTTTTTTAACTCTATTCCAATAAAGTGCGTTCTTCATAATCAACAATTTTTTTTAATTTACCCCGAGCACGAGTGCTGGAATATTTCGTTTGCATCTTTGCCTTGGATCCTGCAGCCGGATTCCTATTTTCCTCAGTGCACCGTGTGTGGAAGGGGCGCATTCAGATCCCATATGGACTACAGATACCGGTGAGTGTTTACGGTTCTTTCTTTTTTGTTATTTTCATATACCGCAATTCCCACAGGCTGTGTGTAAGCTGCAGATCAGGGAGTCATCTTAGAGGGGATGGCGCCACTCTACTGAAGCGCAGTCAAACATGATGGCAGCAGAACACCATATTGAGGTGATTTTATTTTTGATGAAATTGTGATCCTGTAGATTTGATGTTAAGAGTTGCTGCAGCCAGGTGTCTACTTTAGCCTCCCCCTGAACCCGGACCTTGCCCTGAGTCTATCAGACATTAATGACACATCCTGTGGATCAGCCATGAATGAGCAGATGGAAATGTTCCTTTAATTATTTTTTTTGTAGTCCAGACAGATTTTGCCAGGTTATTTTCACACCTATCATCAACCCAGTAATATCCCCTCTGTAGGGGCTGATATGACTGCAACAGGGGCTAATTATTACCCCCCCCCCCCCTAACATAGTGGTCCCTACAGAAGTGATATTACTGGTGTATCAATAGGGGCTGAAATGACCCATCCAGGCCAGTAATGATCTATGTGGATGCTGGGGACTGAGATCAGACTATGACATCCATATGGATCATTACTGGCCTTGGCAGCTCTTCTCAGCCCCTGTTGTTGTGTGATCTGCCTGTGGGACCAGCTCACTCACCAGGGACGTGTTTTGGGCATCAGGGGGTCGTCTTCAGGAGCTGCACTGGCTTCTGCAGGAGCCGGGGAGTGAGACTCTCTGAACTGCTGGCACTGCGGAGACACTGCTGAGATCCTGCTCAGGTCAGGAGGTGGAGCCGCACACTCTACAGGCTGGGGAGATGTAAGGCTGTACAGCCCTGCTCAGGACTTTGCTGGCTGCTTGAAACAGGATACGTACTGGATATTTGTTGCCATGCTGCTCTGGAAGCCTGCGGCTGCTGCTATTACTAAGCAAGCTCATACAGCAGAGCAGCACAAGCGGCCCACAAGCAGATCGGCCCGCCGGGCATCAGCCCGGTATGGTATATCCTCAGTCCGGGCCTGGTCTGATGAGACCAAGATAAACTTATTTAGTTCAGATGGTGTCAAGCGTGTGTGCTAGCAACCAGGTGAGGAGTACATGCAAGAGTGCTGCTGTATGGGGGGTGCTACAGTTCATTGAGGCAACCATGAATGCCAACATGTAATGTGACATACTGAAGCAGAGCACGATCCCCTCCCTTTGGAAACTGGGCAGCAGGACAGTATTTCAACATGATAATGACCTCAAACACAGCTCCAAGACGACCACTGCCTTCATAAAGAAAATGAGAGTAATGGTACTGGACTGGTCAAGCATGTCTCCATGCCTAAACCCTATTGAGAATCTGTGGAGAATCCTCAAACAGAAGATGGAGGAGTGCAAGGTCTCTAACATCCACCAGCTCTGTGATTTTGTCATGGAGGAGGGGAGAGTATTCTAGTGCCTGCAATCTGTGAATCTCTAGTGAATTCAAGTCCCAAGAGTTATGTAGTGCTTGATAATAATGGTGGCCACACAAAATATTGACACTTTGGGCACAATTATTCCATTTTCACTTAGAAGTGTACTTACTTTTGTTGCCAGTGGTTTAGACATTGCTGGCTGTGTGTAGAATTATTTTGAAGACACACCAAATTTACACTGTTGTACAAGCTTTATTTTTGTAATTTCACCCAGATATTTCAGATGTTTCAGTGTGAGGTACTACTATAACCCCCTAGATAGCTCACCTGGTGTCTTAAGGTTATGCTAGACTATGATCTACTTTTCACTATCTATATTCAATCTCTTGTCCGCTCTTGTCATCTCTAGAATCCTTCTTTTTCTCACTGTGAAAACACTGAAAACTTTTATTATTGCCTTTATACTTCCTTGTCTTACCTACTGTAAATCCTTGCTTATTGGTCTCCGTTTCAATAAACTCTCTACTTTCTAATCCATCCTGAATGCAGCAGCCATGTTCAGTTTTCTTTGTAGCCACTATACTCATGCCTCTACCCTGTGCCCATTCAGTTCAGAATACAGTTTAAACTAATCACATTCACCCATAAAGCTTTCTGCAGTTCTGCACCCCCTGACACCTCCTCGATCATCCCTATCTACCACCCTGCCCAAACTCTGCATTCTGCTGTCAATCTTAGACTTAGTGCCACATGTATGTAACGGTTTTGGTCTAAAACTCACTTTTTTCCCTAGAGGTTTCTATGCCTACATCGCATGTGCTGCACCATTTCTGTGAAATATACCACCCCATGCAATCAGGCTAACTCATAATACTTTTAGACTTAGGCATGCGCTATGAATACATCTTAATCAGGCCTACCAAGATCCATAATTGCTAATCTTCTGCTTTTGGTCACACATTTCTGACACTACATACACTCATGTATACTTATCTGTATATAGATTCATTGTGTGGATGGCGGGTTCATCCACTTTTATGTGTACTACATATTTATAGAAAATGGCTGGACCATTGTATAAACTAAGCACTTGTCACATTTCATCTCACACCTATTCCCACATAGCTGGTAAGTTTTTTGCAAACAAGGGGCCAAACTCCTCTTGTTTGATCTTTTTGGAGCTTTTTTTTTCACTATATAATGTTTGGTTTTTTGTCTGTATTATACCCTCTATATTGTAAAGTGCTGTGGAACATGTTGGCATTACCGTATATAAATGAGGATTATTATTATCTTAGATTATTACCATACTGAGCCATTTGTTGAAATCAATAACTTACTTAACTTAAGTTCTGCATCTTGGTACTAATAATCTGCAGGCATCATATGTCCTAAGGGGGAAATAACTGGGAGAATCGCTTGTTGAGAAAGATCTGGGCATTCTTGTAGATCATAGACTAGAGAATAGCATGCAATGTCAATCAGCTGCCCCTAAGGCAAGCAAGATATTGGCGTGTATTAAAAGAGGCATGGACTCGTGGGACAAGAATGTAATATTACCGCTGTATAATGCATAGGTGCGAAATCACTTGGAATATGCTGTTGAGTTCTGGGCCCCAGTTTATAAAAAAGATGTAATAGAGCTAGAGAGAGTACAAAGACGAGCAACCAAACTTGTAAGGGGAATGGAACATCTTAGTTATGAGGAGAGGTTAAAAGAAATTAACTTATTTAGTCTTGAGAAAAGACGGCTCCAGGGAGACATGATTAATTTATAAAGCATATAAGTGGTCCCTATAAAAAGTATGGGTAAAAGTTATTTCATGTAAAGCCCCCTCAGAATAAAAGGGGACATTCCCTTAAGCTGGAGAAAAAAGGATTCCATCTCCAGTGTAGAAATGAGTTCTTCAATGTGAGAAATGTAAATATTTGGAATAGCCTGCCTGAGGAACTGGTCACAGCAGGAACAGTTGCGAGTTTCAAGAAAAGCTTGGATATCTACCTGAAACTAAAAAATATTAATATGTATGTAGCCATATAAAATTCTAGATCCGGTCTGATGGCAACTCTGGGATCAGAAATAAAATCTTCCTTAGAGAAGATTGCTTCTTGCCTTATGTGTTTCAAAGCATTAATAAGAAGGGAAACTAGGCTTACAAAATTCCTTATGACCCTCCCTTCACCCACATTTCCTCTACCTTTGGTTGAACTTGATGGACATATGTCTTTTTTCAACTGTACTAACTATGTTACTATGTAACTGTTCTTCAAATTCAAAAAGAAAAATTGTATATATACAGTAGGGTTGATAAACAGAAAAACAGTCATTTTCTATTTCAGTTGGTCACTGAATACAGACTGAAATATTGTTTTAAAAAGGGATAAAAATATATTTAATAGATTGACTGTCCCTTTAAAATAGATCTGCTAAAAATAATTAAACATATTTTTTACTGGTCTGGAGTAAAGAAACATATTTATGTGCAGCAGTAGTGTTGCTTAAAATGATGGGGAAAGTGTAGTTTGGACTTAAAGGGTCATAAAGAGCAAGTAATTCTCCCAGAGGCCTCTCCAGGGCACCAGACAATAGCATTACAATCAAATATAAAATGGAAGAGGGATTGAGCTGTCCATACAGAATCTTTTTATATTATCAGCAAGCAGCAGGGAAATAATGTGATGAACTGGCATTGTGCATTAATGGATAATGATGAACTGAAAAGATGGAAGATGAATAAACCACTTACCTGAGGTTTCTTCAATGTCTTTAATACATAGTAGAACGGAAAAAATTGAAGAAAAAAAAAAAAAAAGGAAATATACCAATTTTTACTTATTGCTTAGTTATTACCATTAGATTCAATGGTGCTGTAAGCCAAGAAATAAAACATGACTATTATGCCACAAACATCTACTTTTAAACCTATCCATTAATACTGCTGTGGGTCACACAATAGCTAGAATTCCCTGACATGTATGCAATAAATTTAGCTCTCTATGAAAGTAGCATGTTCTCAAAAAAACATGTAAGATTTCAGATATGGGCCTGTAATATAGGGCATCGAGCTATGCCTAGACGAATGCTGCCCCTTGAACACAGATGATCGTACAATTGTACAACATAAAGAAAAAGTAAGGAGTACCGGAAAAAGCACAAGTTACAAAACTAGTCATTTTTTTCAGTCAGCTTCAGGAAGATGCTTCCCACTAAGGTGCCAGTAAAATTTAGGACCTGTGTGGAAAATAATCTAAGGGCAAGTCTGGGTAGTAAGAATTTTTTTTAAAAAAAAAAACTAGTGAAAGAGAACATAGGAATATACAGTGCCTGCGAAAGTATTCGGCCCCCTTGAACTTTTCAGCCTTTTGCCACATTTCAGGCTTCAAACATAAAGCTATAACATTTTTATTTTTTGTGGGACACAGTATTGAAGTGGAATTAAATTTATTGGATATTTTAAACTTTTGTAAACAAAAAAACAAACTGAAAAGTGGGGCATGCAATTTTATTCAGCCCTTTTACTTTTAGTGCAGCAGATTCACTCCAGAAGTTCAGTGAGGATCTCTGAATGATCCAATGATTTCCTAAATGACTGATGATGATAAATATAATCCTCCTGTGTGTAATCAAGTCTCCATATAAATGCACCTGCGCTGTGATAGTCTCTGGGTTCTGTTTAGAGCGCAGAGTGCATCATGGAGACCAAGGAACACACCAGGCTGGTCCGTGATACTGTTGTGGAGACGTTTAAAGCCGGATTTGGATACAAAAGATTTTCCAAACTTTAAACATCCCAAGGAGCACTGTGCAAGCGATCGTATTGAAATGGAAGGAGTATCAGACCACTGCAAATCTACCAAGACACGGCTGTCCCTCTAACCTTTCATCTCAAACAAGGAGAAGACTGATCAGAGATGCAACCAAGAGGCCCATGATCACTCTGGATGAAATGCAGAGATCTACAGCTGAGGTGGGAGAGTCTGTCAATAAGACAACAATCAGTCATACACTGCACAAATCTGGCTTTTATGGAAGAGTGGTTAGAAGAAAGCCATTTCTCAAAGATATCCATAAAAAGCCTCGTTTAAAGTTTGCCACAAGCCTGGGAGACACAACAAACATGTGGAAGAAGGTGTAGTGGTCAGATGAAACCAAAATCGAACCTTTTTGGCCACAATGCAAAACTATATGTTTGGTGTAAAAGCAACACAGCTCATTACCCTGAACACACCATCCCCACTGTCAAACACGGTGGTGGCAGCATCATGGTTTGGGCCTACTTTTCTTCAGCAGGGACAGGGAAGATGGTTAAAATTGATGGGAAGATGGATGGAGCCAAATACAGGACCATTCTGGAAGAAAACCTGTTGGAGTCTGCAAAAGACCTGAGACTGGGACGTAGATTTATCTTCCAACAAGACAATGATCCCAAACATACAGCCAAATCTACAATGGAATGGTTGACAAATAAACGTATGCAGGTGTTAGAATGGCCAAGACCTGAATCCAATCAAGAATCTGTGGAAAGAGCTGAAAACTGCTGTTCACAAACGCTCTCCATCCAACCTCACTGAGCTCGAGCTGTTTTCCAATGAAAAATGGGCAAGAATTTCAGTCTCTCAATGTGCAAAACTGATAGAGACATACCACAAGCGACTTGCAGCTGTAATTGCAGCAAAAGGTGGCGCTACTAAGTATTAACTTAAGGGGGCCAAATAATTTTGCACACCCCACTTTTCAGTTGCTTTTTTTTTTTTTACAAAAGTTTATTCCACTTCAAAACTGTGTCCCACAAAAAATAAAAATGTTATAGCTTTATGTTGAAACCTAAAAATGGGGAAAAAAGGTTTTAAAAAGTTAAAAGGGGGGTTAAAAATATTTTCTCAAGGCCCTGTAAGGAAAGATAAAAAAGGGGAACGGGGGAAATAATATGAGGGAACCAAAGAAATTGGTCCTAATGGATAATGATCCCCCGAAAGGATAAGAGGATGAATAAACCACAAAACTTGGGTGTTTTCTAAGCCCTTTAAAAATTGAAAAAAAAAAAAGGAAAATACGAACTGTTACTTTTTTCAATTAAAAGCGAAAAAAGTCTGTCCAACATTTTAATAAAAAGTAAAGGGTTCAGCCCTTGGCACACACAGCAATGAAGCTATTTGTCAAAAAGAAATTTCCCTTTTTAAACCCATACACATAAAATGTTTAAATTTAAAACCAAAGCATGTATTTTATCTTAAAAGGGGGGTTTGAAAAAGAAAAGGCTATTGCCAGACACCTCTTTTTTAGTTTCGAAATGAAAAAAAAAAGGTTTGGGGAGTTAAAATTTAAAACGTCTGAACCCCCTATTTTCCCCAAAAATCACTGTCAGGGAGAGTCTTTATACTGGTTGTCCCTCCAAAATCAGAAATCATTTTTAAAGGGGGTTTAATCATTACAAAAAACAGGCCCTGAGTTTTAAATGAGGACAAAAAAAATAAGCACTTTTGTAATTGGGTTGCATTCCCCTCAGTCACTTGATTTACAGAAAAGAGCTTTTCTGAAAAGTGTTCTTTTTCTCGTTGCTGGGAAAAGCCCCCGGCCCGCTTCCCACCCCAAACACCCCCCCTTTGCCGTAAATTGACTGGTTGCATCCATTCAGCCTGTTGGTAAATGCCCCAAGCAGGAAAGGGCCTGGGCCCCCGCCCCTGGGGGGTTGATTGGGTGCCTGCACATTTCTGTTTTTACTCCCCTCTGAGCTTTTTAAAAAAATCGATAGTGAAACCAAGGTCGGGCTGGCCCCTATGAACATCCCCAGCTCTAGGGAAGATCTGGGAAATTCTTGCCTTTTTAAAAAAAGGGTTTTTCCCAAGAGGTTGATTACCCCTCACAGGTCCAGCCCTTAAGTGCTACTCTGAAAAGGGGAGGCGTTCTTTTCCCTCAGACGTCATCACTGAAGTGTATAAAAAAAGGGAAATTCAACTTTTAAAAATTGTACAATTTTGTCGGTTAGTCTAGTGTCCAGTTGATCCACTCTCAAAAGAGGTTGGGGTTAAAACCCCCATCGAAATTTTTATTTTTTTTTAAAATAAATTTACACATATGTAAAGATATGAAAATAATGGTAACAACTATAATATTTTTTAAATACACCACAAAGCTCCCCAAATATAGTGTCCCATCCTCAGGGTCACAACCAAATTTAAAAAAAACCCCCTTTTCCCAACATATGGGGTTTTAAAAATGCATATACCGGGGGGAAAGGGAGACATGATTTTAGGGGAGCAATGTATGTGTAAACAGCAGGGCCCAAAAAATTTTTTGAGAATGATACAAATGTTTTTAAAATTTTTTAAAAAAAAAGCCAAATGTTTATTTTTTTAATGCAATTTGGATATACTCCAGAAAAATTATAAAAAAGTGATCAGCTTAACAGAAAATTTAAATTTCAAAGTCAATAGATTTCCTAGAAAATGAACTTTTTCCCCCAAAAAAAAAAAAAAACATTTCCCTTCTTTTCAGGCCTGCCCTTTAAAAGGGCCAAACCTTTAAAATCGTTTAGTGATTGCTTCCCTAACACCGGTTTTGGGGGGTTGATGAGGACAGGGGGGGAGAAACAAACGTTCCCTGATTAAGGGGAAGGAATCACACCACGGGGCACAAAAAAAAGGCTGGGGCTTGGCTCATTGTATTCTCTTCGTTAAAACCCGGTTATCTCAAAGAAACACGTGCAGTCATCATTGCAAATGCACAAAAAATGGCCTAACAGGGAAGAGTATCGCAGCAAAAAAATTGCAAACCCCATTTAAACAAACTAACGCATCGTCAATAGAGATTTTCCCTTGTTGACAAAAAGGTTTCCCGGGGACCCCAAAAAAACCACAACCGCCAGGGGGCCGTCTCTTAAAAAATGTTTCAGCTTTGGAAAAACGGGGTCCCCCCGTGGGAGGGGCTTTTTTCAGGAATGGCAGCAGGCAGGTGGGGGAAATGGCCCCTCCCAAACACTGTGGAGCGGAACTCAAAAGAGCAAGGCCTTGGGAAACAATGAGGGCAGCAAAAAAGCCACTTCTCCTTTCCCGACACCAAACTCAAGGGCCGACTGCAATTCTGCCAAAGGTACAGGGAGTGGGCTGCCCGAGGAAATTGGGAAAAGGCATTTTAACCCGAAGAATCCCTTTCCGAAATTTTGGAACATCTGGAAAACAGCCGTTGGGGAAGACAAAAGGGGCGATACCACCAGTCTTTTCTCAAAAACCCAAATGTAAAGCCCAGAAAAACCAAAATTTTAAGTGTTGGGGGTTGGCTTCTCAGCCAAGGGGAAACGGCTCTCTAACAGTCCCTTGGGCCCAAAAAAAACATCCATGAAATAAAGGGAAAGGTTCCAGAAAGCCCTCCAAGAGCAACTCCCCCAACCGTCCCAAAAGTAGTTTTGGGGGCAACAAAGCCTTTTCCAGCATGAAAGAAACACCGCCAAAAAAGCAAAGGTGATAACCCCAGATCCCTTTAAAAACCCTTTTAAAATTGTGGTTTAATCAACAAGAGACGGGGGGACAAACAAAAACCCAAAAAATTGTGACAAAATGCAACATTGAATTTTGCAAGAATGGAAATTTCTATCATTTTAGGAAATTTGGCCAAAGTTGAATTTAACATGCCAGGGAGAAATTTTCAGAGGTCCGAAGAAGAAGGGTCAAACGCAAAAATTTTTACTTGGCCCGCAAATTTAAATCATTCTAAAACTGGCAAAAAAAGGGTTTTGGGTTTAAATTTGTTATAAACGATTACGTTACTAAAAACATCGGGTTCCCATAGTCATTCGGGCAATTAAACAAGACATTTTTGAAAGATAGTCGAAAAAATTAACGCCCGGGTGACCATTAAAGTCATGGGAAGAGGGAAAAACACCTTCATTAAAATTTCTCCCAAACAGGGCTACAGAAGCTGAATTTAAAACCACAAAAGCAAATTTGGGTACGTGCAAAAACTTAGGGAAAACACAGGGTTTTTAAAAGTCACCGAAAAAAAATTAAAAGACCATTCACTCCCGTCTTGTACCACAGCATGCCCCCTTTTAAAACCCCATCCACCCCCAAATTAAAAAAAGGGGCCGAAGGCAGTATGATTGAAACCCCCCATTTTACTTTTAACTGGACCCTTGAATTTTCCCTTTTCCCGGGAAAGCAGCATTAGCCCCCCAAAACCGCATGACCCCCAAATTTTAAAAGTGCCGGGAAAAAAAAGGGGTCTTTTAACCCCATTTTAGTTGAACTTTACAATTTACTAAACCGTCCCTTTGGCCACAGCAAAAACCCCAAACCTGTCTGACCCCCCCAATTTAAAAAAATGCCCGGGAAAAAAGGGGTCTTTTAACCACCATTTTTTTTCACTGGACATTGAAATATATTGCCGGGGCCCCAGCAAAAGCCCCAAACCTTTCATGACCCCCAGATTTAAAAAAAATGCCGGAAAAAGGAGTCTTTCAACCACCATTTAGTTGAAAAATGGGGCTTGACTAGACCTGTCCTGTAACCCCAGAATGAAACCCTTAAAAACCCGTCTGACCCACAGATTAAAAAATGCCGAAAAAAGTCTTTTTAAACCCCCATTTTTATTTGGAAAAGGACATTGACAAAAAATGTCCTTGGGCCACAGCAAAGACCCTTAAAAACCCGTTTTATCCACAAGATTCACAGAGTGGCAACTATGCTATTTTGTACAGTGACTGTCATTTAGAATAATTTTTGGTAACTGACATTTGTTTACCAGAATTTTATTAGGGAAGTTTTTAATTTATAGTTTTTACATTATTATCATTTTGCTTTTTTTTTCAATGTGATAACAACAACATACACCCCTCCCTGCAGTTTTAAAGGTATTTTTTACACGTGTAGAGTTGTTAATTCGTCCGCACACCCCATAAGTAATGCAAATAGTCCTAATCATCCCCAAAACACTTCTTAGTTGAGAAACATTTGCTCCCTGGTTTCTGAGACGGATTCTGCCATATCAGATTCAATGGTTTTCATTTTTCCTCCAAATCCTTTCTTCATTGATTAGGGACAGACTCCCGCTTGAGATCAAAAATGATGCTGTCCCAACCCCATTAGTGACTCCAGCCCCAGAAAATTTTCAGCCTCAAATTGTTCAATTGTGTCCAGCCCTGGACCCCCTTTTTGACACTACTTAACTCACAAAAATCACCTTTTTCAAAATCTGATTTTTTACGAGAAATTTGAAGCTCTCCCTGATTGCCCCTAAACGGGAGAGCCAGTGCTGCCGCTCAGCCAAATCTGTTTACACGGAAGGACCAGCTTGCCCAGACTTACAGTGGGTGCGGTGAGAGCCCAGCTAAGCGTCTGTCACTATTAACAACGCAGGTTCAGCTGCCGGGGCGGAGTTAAAGTGGTCGGTGAGAGCCCATGCTAGCTCCAGCATCTATTAACACCAGGTTTAGGCGCCAGGGGCCGAGTTACAGTGGGTGCTGTGAAGAGCCCAAGTGTCGTCCGTCATCTCTTAACACGGTAAAAATTCCGTTATGACGCAGCACGAACGAAAAACAGTCGTGCTGAAGCAGAGTGCGGAGGGCGGAAGTGGAGGTAAGACCTCCAGCCTTCCTCAGTTAACGTCAAGACTGGGTATCGCATGTCCCTCTGTATGAGTACGGACCATGAGCTTCACTGAAATACTGTGGTTTAACGCTCCTGTTCCACGCAGAGCCTCTTTTTTCTTGGCATTCTTTGTCTCATTTTACTCAACGTGCTGAGGAAATTGTCTCTGTAACTTTGTTCTTCAGTCCGTGCTCCATACTCCATGTCCTCTGAATAACCTTCATCTGGTCAAGTTTTCCTGTACCTCCTTGTACAATTCATAGGAATTTTTTACCCTATTTTAAACATGCAAGTTTTTTAGTATTTAATTCTAGAAAACACATTTTTTAAATAGGAGGAATCCCACCAGTCTTTGTTTCTCTTTTTTTAATTGTATTAAATGGGTTGTCTTCAAAACAGGGATTGCTAGCTATGTTAAAGATCTTGCAAAACAAGTCATTTTGCAATATTTGTCCATAACCATGTCCACCCTATTCCTGATTTTTCTGAAAGCACCATCACCCTTGAGCCACTCTTGACAATTGTTGAATGAACAAATGTCTGTTTAGATAGCCACATTTTTACAATAGGGCCTGTAGTCTAGCTGCATTCACACAGCAAAATGCCCCAAAAATTCAAACAAGACCCATAGCCACTTTTGACAATTGTGAAGAACAAATGTCAGTTAGGAAACAATTTTTTTTTATAATGAGGACCAGTAGCTATAGCTGCAGTCACACAAAAAGCCCCAAAAATTCAAAACATGATCATTTTTGAGCCACTTTTGACAAATGTGAAGAAACAAATGTCTATTAGAAACAAAACTTTTTTAGGAATAGAACCTGTAGTATTGCAGCTTTCAAAGCAGCATACCCAAAAATTAATAAATATGACTTCTTTAGCGACTGTTAAAATTGCTGAGGGAGAAATGCACTTAGAAGCCACATTTCTGTTCCAAGGACCATGATTATTGCTGTATCTCACAGCAACATGACCCGCAAAAAATATAAATACTGACTTCTCAGCCACTGTTAAAAAATTGTGAGGAAGAAATCCACTTATAAGCCACATTTCTGTTCCAAAGGACCATGTATTAATGCTGTATCTCACAGCAAACATGACCCCAAAAAATATAAAATGACTTCTCCAGCCCCTATTCAAAATTGTGAGTCAACATACCCCAAAACCATTGACCAATCGCGAAAAATTCTAAAGATGAAGTTAGTAAATGGAAATATGGTTTTGTCATAAACTTTGTGTCTTTTACAGTCTCTCACAGCCAAAACCAGCAAAAAATGAACTGTTGGGAACTAGAATAAAAATTGCGTAAAGATATGCTCATTTTAACAAACATTTTTCAAGAGGACCATTTCGTTAGAAAGAGGAATGTGAAGTAGACCGCAACAATCGGTGACCTCGCAATTTGGGGCCACAACATCATCAGATCCATGCTGATTCATCTTGATGAAAGTCAAACGATCCACATTTAACTGTGGAAAGCCGGATAGCGTTTTGGTACTGTTATGACTCCTCCAGATGTGCTGAAGGGACCCTCAGATATAACGCTGGCTTGCTGGGCAGACAAACCACCTCTATGGCGTGGCGAGCATTCTCCATTTTTGGATACCCAGAAGTCGATTTGGTCCAGAACACATACAAAAACATCGGTGTTTGAGAACGCAGATAGTCGTGGCCACCATGATCTTAAGCTGGTCTCAGTGTGTTGGATGTGTTCCTTGCATTGCATGCTTGGTGAGGTGGTAAATAAAGGGATTGCCAGAAGGTCACCCTTTAGGCTTCTGCCACCATTGCCTGCGCTCTGCTGCCGCTATTGGCAACTCTGGGCACTCTACCTGCTGGCACTGTCGCTGCTTTTTTCCAACTGCTCGTGACATTAGAAGAACGTGAAGCAGCGAGACGCAACATATTTCTCCAGTTGATCAAATCAGCAAGGTCTCCATTTCCTGCATTTTACTCTCTATGGGTGGGTTGGAAAGAAAGTGCTGAGTTTTCGTTTGTACCGGGGATCCCGGCAGGGGATGCCACCCAGTACAAAAAAAAAAAAAAAACAAAAAAAAAACTGGGATTTTTACAGTTTGATCTGGCCTTATGCGAGGGATCATGTTGGAGGAAATGGAGCATCCAAGCACTCATGTGAGAGATGGAGCCTTGATTTCCCAACCTCTGGGTCCGGGGGCACTAGCAAAACTGATCTTCCTCATCTTCCTCCCTCCGCCTCAAATTCGCGCCACCTCATTTCCAAGGCAGGGACGTCGTCGGTAACGTCGGTTCTAGGAATACCTCCTCCTTCTCCGCTTGCCTCCGGCACAGCTTCAACACAGCCCTGACTTGCCTCAGATGATGCACCCTGAGTAGCTGAGGTCCGCCTGCACAAGCCCTGGACCCCGAACCACGCCCTAATGTTAGACCGATAAAATTGAGAAACTTTCGGGCCGTGGTGGATTCGATGGAGAGAAAGGCACCGTGTCCGCATCTGTGTCCTCCTCCTCCTACCGTCGCTGGCGGGACCTGATGTTTTCAGAGTGTCCAAACGATAGTTCTAGAACTAAGATCACCACAATGCTCATCGCTAGACAATGCAAACGTCGCACTGACCATTTTTGGTGGCTTCTTCAAAACTGGCAAGATGGTGCAGAGCTCTTTCACTGCCATCCACTCCGGTGGCCCAACACCCCGAGTTAGGCACCGCTGAAGCTTGTCAGGCCATGTGGTCACTTCGTACTGCCGTAATGGCATTGCGCTGCTCCCCCACAATCGCTGGACATGTGGAGTGGTGGAATTTTCCAACGTGTTGCCAACACTGAGACGGTTGACGGGAGGCCGAGCTATAGCTGCAACGCAGCCAGGCAGGATGAAGCAGGGTGCGAACGGCGGAATGCAAACTCAGACTTACAAGCCTTCTTCAGCAGGCATTCCATAACCGGGTATCGCTTTAAGAAATTTCTGGAAGAACGAGGTTCCATGACATGTGCCAGTCTCAAAGGATTGCTTCCCAGCCTACCGATCTAAGGGCGGCCACCAGATTTCTCCCAATATCGCATACCACCTTGCCTGGCACAATGTTCTTGTCACCCATCCAGCTCTCGGTTCTTGTTGCGGAGAGCCGTCCACTGCTCCTGACCCTGTGTGTGTGACGGTCTCCAAGACATGATTAATTTCCACACGGCCTGGTTTCTTCTCGGCACGTTATGCCACCAGAGGACCTTGGGGGAAAGAGCCCTGCACCATCCTCTGCGGTTTTGAAAGCGTGCCCGAGCCTGAGAGCCACTGTCACCCCCAGAGGCATTCCTCCCAGCTCACCCAGTGAGCTGTCACAGTGAGATATAGCGGCCTTGGCCGGCTACTAGTCCATGTGTTGGTGGTGAGATGGACTTTTCCGGACACAGATGCAGACAAGGCGCTTGAAATTATTAGATACACGTGCTGGCCAGGGCAGGGACGGCTTTCTGGCATAAAATGCCTGCTCGTCATCTGGTATTGGGGGCAGCAAGTGCCATGATGTGGTGGAAACCCCTTCTGTGTTCCACCAACGAAAGGCAACATTTCCAAATGCAAAAGCCTGTAATGCCGACATTCAGGCATTTGCTTGGAGGTTTTTGGGGTTTAAAGTGTTTCTTCTGCTCCCCAAACCTGGAAAGACAGAAGGCCTGGCTGCTAGACTGCCGCTGTACGAGCGTGCAGGTCGTCAAAATAGTGGGAGGAGAAGGTAGGATGAGTCTCTGCTCCTCTGGTGGTGCTGGTGGTACTCGGCGCGACGGTGGAGCTGATCCATGAACATGACTCTGATAGACATGGGCATGCTGAGGAACGCTTGGTGGTGGCGGATGGAGGAGGAAGGCGGAGACAGAGGGTGTGACAGTGTTTTAAGCCCGGCGTCGGGATCTGGCCATTTATGGCCAAGTGTTTGCCTCCATTTCAACTCATGCATTCGCTGCCAAGTGACACTAGCCATGTTGTGGTGGTTTAAACAACCTAAGATTCATGCTCTACATATACGTTACGCAAACGCGGCATAATGACACGCTGGGTGAATCGCAGAGGCTTGCTCAAAGAAGGCCCAGGCTTGAGAGGTCCTGGACCTTTTTGCCGGCGATAAGCGAGACGTGGTTTCCCCGCTGACCGTTGCTGGCGAATCATATCAGCGGACATGTGGCTCCCGCCCTCCTTCCCTTTTTGAGGCGGGACCCGAAATTGACCACTACCCCATCGTCTTCCCCACATCAAGTATGAAGCAACTCGCCAAGCAAATTCTGCGGAAAAGACCACAATGGAATCCGCAATGTAGTCGTCATCATCATCATCATCATCACACAGTGACTTGGTCGATCCCTGACTTTCTGCATCCAAAAGCTGCGGCTACAAGCAAGGTGGGCACTGCAAGGCGTTGCCGACCGCCCGGGATTTTTTTTTTTTTGCCGATTGAACGCTTCCTTATCCTCCTCTGAGTTGTCACATAACTGGGCGTTCAGAGCAGACAAAATCACCTCTTTGGCCTCTTGATCTTTTAACATGCCTTCTAAACCCCACCCGCTTTTTTGTCATCAATAGGTCTTCAGAAATGGATTATCCACAGTGTTGGGTACCGTTTTAAATTTTGGGGCCCCTTGTTATGTTGGATGATGATGTGACATGACGACATTTTTGGCCGGAATGGGGGGACGGGGGTAAGACGCTGGTTGCATTTTTCAAAAACCCCATAAAGAACGTTGGCCCTGTTCGTTATGAATTCACGGGGCCCCGACCCAGCATGACAGGCCTGCCCGGGGCCCCTGAACCCGACGATCCGCTGGCTGCGTGTTTGTCCCCACACGGGAAGGAGTCCCTTCTCTCGTCCTTCTACCCCCATTTTTCCCCCCCCGAATTTCGCTCCATTTTTAAGAAAGATAAAAATTTGAGAAGGTAGGGAAGGTTTTGGAAAGTCTCTTATTAAAAGACGGCAAAAAACACAGCTTTTCAAATCCCCCAATCAAAACAAAATTGCGGATAGAAATTTAAGTGCAAGGTTCCCCTTATCAACAAACCCTTGACTGACCAAAATGAAAAAAACACTTCTGAAAAGCATGGGGTAATTTAAAAGTTTTTTTGGCACCTATCAAAAACACTTGGTGATCAAAATTGCTGATTCAAATTTAAATGAAGGGGCTTATAACAAAACTGGCTTGCGCCAAAGTGAAAAAAAAACACGTATTGAAATGTTACGGGAAAAAAAAGGTATTTTTGGCACTTTTCACTGTGTTGACTACAAAATTTCTGGGTTCAATTTTGTGCAAGTACCCCTATCAAAAAGCTTGACTGACCAAAAGTGAAAAAAAACACGATCTGAAATGTATAGGGGGAATAAAACGGTATTTTTTGGACCACGTACACTGTGTGACTACAAAATTACTGTATTCAAATTTAACTGAAAGGGTGGCTCTATCAAAAAGGGTGCCTGCGCCAAGAAAAAAAAACCTTATCGGAAATGTTACGATAAAAAAGGGTTTTTTTTGGCCCTTTTTCAATTCACTTTTGGTGACAAAAAATTGCTGCTTCAAATTTAACTGCAAAGGTGGCTCTATAAACAAAGCGGGCCCAAAGTGAAAAAAAACGTATCTGAAAAGTTAGGGTAAAAAAGGTTTTTTTGGCACCTATCAAACCGTGGTGACACAAAATTGTGGTTTTTCAAATTTAACTGCAAGGGGGCTTATAAAAGCTGGACAGGGAAAAATTAAAAAGAACACCTATCTGCAATGTATATTGATAATAAAAGTGGAGTTTTGCCCCAAAAAAAAAAACCCGCAGTTACTAGAAAAGCCCTGTATCCAAATAAAAGTTGGGCCCCCCAAAATATCCAAGAATATTTCAATAAAAAACTGTTAATAAAAAAGCTATTGCAATGCAATTTTAAACATAATTTGGGGTGCCAAAAATCCTATTCTTTAAAGAGCTTGCTTTGGGTTCGCCCCCGGGGGCCCCACCCCCCCCCTCCTCCCTGTGATTTACAGTGTAGATGCTTTCCTTTAAAATTTTCTGCCTAACTACCTAAAATCTGCAAATCTCTGATCTAGCTAAGTTCTAGGTCACACTAAAGTAGGCTGTTCTGTGAACAAATGGAATAAATTTCGCTGGCTGTTTGCACAGGCAGAGCCCGTCCTACTGCTTGAGTACTGACCACACTGATCATAACAGGGAAAGGGTGTTCTATGTAAAACGAGGTCATGTATTTTTCCCCCAAACGCAAGTAAACCCCTCCCGTATGACGTCGCACACACAGCTTCCCCGTTTATTCATAGCTGATTTGTGGCCACCCCAAAATGACAGGAAGCGCGGAAAAAAGGGGCGAATTTTTAATTATGCGCAAAAATTTTAACTTAAAAATTTTCGCGTGATCGAAAAAAACTGATCAACATAAAAATGTGCCCATTTCAACTTTGTCGATAATAAACGTCAACCTATTGTTTTTCATAAATTGAGCATTGTATTTCTTTTATGTGATAAAAACATCTGACAAACACACAAAAAAACCCAAAGGCAACAGATCATGTGAAAATATATTTGTGTCATTCTCAAAACTTTTGGCCATGACTGTATATATCATTATAGAGATTGACATATATATTTTAGGTCTCTCTACATATGTGTAGATTTTTAGGGGGGGTGGGGTGGTGGAATACTCTGTGAGGGACTAGAACTCCAAACCCCTTCCGTGTTAAGCCAAAGCTCTACCAGTACACTACCAGCCCAAGTTAGTTATAGGTTGAGCAGGGTCTTCTCTCAAAGCTGATTTCTTCTCCCCCCCCATTGTTTTCACTCACATGTCACTGACAGCAGACATAGATCTTTACTTGAAGCTGACATTTGTCCTTGTAGTTGAGTAAAGGTCTCTGTCTATTGTCAGTACAATTTGGGTGAACACCACTAGAACGGAAGTAAAAGCTGCTGGCTTTCAGTGTAATTTGTGTGTAAACTAAGAGATATAACAGGTGCTTGCTGGAGGTTGTGGAGCCTGAAGGCTGCAGACATAAGCATGCAGGAGCTACAGGGCTGTTATTTCCAGACACCCTTCTGCTTCTACTGCCTAACCCAGAATGATGATGTCACAGGTCTTCAGTGAGGAGAGACACGCCTCCTGGGAGGAGAGACACGCCTGCTGAGGTAAGAGACACGCCCCTGGATTTCAAACTCAATCTGAGAGAATTAGCAGAACAGCACGAACAGTCAAACGATAAAACTCCTTTAATGTAAGTGGGGGCCTTAAAGTTTATGGAGGCCTTCCAACAGTCCCCTGACAGCAGAAGAAGAAGAAGAAGGAATGAGCCTATTGGCATATTTATAACCTGCTGACAAAAGTGTTGCAGTTGTTATGCCCCCTAAGTGAATGGTCATACATGGCAGGTTTGTTGCTGGAATAGCACCATATATCCCTGACATACTAGAATACAATATGCACTAATCACAAAAAGTTAGGAATATTTGACTTTTGGTTGAAATTTCAGGATAAACATAACATTTCTTGATTTTTTTTAAATAAACTAAATATTTAAAAAATCTCTTTACTTTAAAATGCACATGTACAACTTCTCAATGTTTCAGTACTTTTTGCACAACTTGCTATTCTCTAACAAGAAGTTTAATGGCAAAATTCCCAACAAGTGTTTGATCTTTGAATCGCCAATAAATTTAGAGGATCAATTTGAGTTGGGATTTAAACAGTCCTCCACATCATGCTGTTTACATTTTGACATTATGAGATGAAGACACCTCATTGTATCATCTGGTTCTGCAGGACAATGAAGCGGTCATCAGTGTGTGATGTAGCCAAAGGACATCCACTTTTTTGCCTTTCTGTGACTCCTCCAGTATCTCTGATTCAACGTGCTGTGACACTCTAAGCTCGGTGACCACTTCTGTCTGAGAGCATTCTGCTGAAGCCTCGCAATGGCAAAGTACTTTTGATCAATTGTAAGGTGTTGTCTTGCTCTCATGATGTAAAAATGTGAACATCATGATGAGGAGGACTATTTAAATCCCAATTCAAATGAATCCCCTAAATCATGGGTGTCAAACAAGGCCCGCGGGCCACATCCGGCCCGCGGCCTTGTGTTTTCCGGCCCGCTGTGATCTCCCTGACTCCGCACGGCTGTTTTACCACAGCCGCACAGAGTCAGTCAGCAGCTACACGCTCGGTGCAGCTGCTAGTACAGGAAGATGGCAGGAGGGATCGTTTCCTTCCTACCTTCTCCCTTTGTATGTACTGTGCTCGGTGAGCACTGTACATACATACGGCATTGCAGGGGACATGACGCATCGCTTTACTCACGCCCCCTGCGACGCTAGGTCTCTGGGAGCTGTGTGACGGCGTAAGCGACGTGACATCACGCCGCTTACACCGTACACCTGCTCCAGGACCAGACCGGACCGGGCCGCGCTTGCACTCCCACCTTCCACCTAGGTCAGTAGTTTTTATTTTATTTTATAATCATTAGGGGGGCTGTGGGACATCTATATGGCTGCTGTGGGCCATCTATATGGCTACTGGAGGGCTGTGGGGCATCTATATGGCTACTGGGGGGCTATGGGGCATCTGCCAGGCTACTGAGGGGCTGTGGGACATCTATATGGCTACTGGGGGCCTGTGGGACATCTATATGGCTACTGGGGGGCTGTGGGGCATCTATATGGCTACTGGGGGGCTATGGGACATCTACATGGCTACTGGTGGTCTATGGGGCATTTACATGGCTACTGGGGACTCTGGAGCATCTATACGGCTACTGGGGGGCTGTGGGACATCTATATGGCTACTGGAGGGCTGTGGGGCATCTATATGGCTACTGGGGGGCTGTGGGGCATCTATATGGCTACTGGCCGGGCTGTGGGACATCTATATGGCTACTGGGGGCTATGGGGCATCTACATGGCTACTGGGGGCTATGGGACATCTACATGGCTACTGGGGGTCTATGGGGCATCTACATAGCTACTGGGGGGCTGTGGGACATCTATATGGCTACTGGGGGGCTATGGGGCATCTATATGGCTACTGAGGGGCTGTAGGGCATCTATATGGCTACTGGGGGGCTGTGAGACATCTATATGGCTACTGGGGGCTATGGGGCATCTACATGGCTACTGGGGGGCTATGGGGCATCTACATGGCTACTGGGGGGTCTATGGGGCATCTACCTGGCTACTGGGGGCTGTGGGGCATCTATATGGCTACTGGGAGGGCTGTGGGACATCTATATGGCTACTGGGGGGCTGTGGGACATCTATATGGCTACTTGGGGGCTGTGGGACATCTACATGGCTACTGGGGGGGAGCTGTGGGACATCTATATGGCTACTGGAGGGCTGTGGGGCATCTATATGGCTACGGGAGGGATGGGGGGCAGCTATATGGCTACTGGGGGGTGGGGGCATCTATATGGCTACTGGGGGGCGTGGGGCATTTTATGGCTACTGGGTGGCTGTGTGACATCTCTATGGCTACTGGGGGCTATGGGGCATTTACATGGCTACGGGGGGCTATGGAACATCTCCCATGGCTACTGGTGGGTTATGGGGCATCTACATAGCTACTGGGGGGCTGTGGGGCATCTATATGGCTACTGGGGGCTGTGGGAAAAATCTATTGGCTACTGGGGGGGCTGTGGGACATCTATATGGCTACTGGGGGCTGAGGGACATCTACATGGCTACTGGGGGGGGGGCTATGGGGCATCTATATGGCTAGTGGGGGCTATGGGGCATCTACATGGCTACTGGGGGCTGTGGGGCATCTATATGGCTACTGGGGCTGTGGGACATCTATATGGCTACTGGGGGCCTGTGGACATCATAGGCTACTGGGGGGGCTATGGGTCATATATATGGCTACTGGGGGGCTCTATGGGTCATATACATGGCTACTGGGGGGCTATATGGGACATGTACCTGACTACAGGGGGCTATGGGGCATCTGCCTGGCTACTGGGGAGCTATATGGGGCATGTACCTGGCTACAGGGGACTATATGGGGCATGTACCTGGCTAAAGGGCTATGTGGGGCATCTCCCTTGCTACAGGGGGGCTATATGGGGCATATTACCTGGCTACATGGGGGCAATTACTGGCTGCAAGGAGGCATATAACTACCTGGCTACAGGGGGCAAAATCCTACTACCTACATGGGCAGATATACCTGTCATCTACAGGGGGCTTTATACCCACTTATTTACCTACAAGGGTCATATGTAACCTATCTACCTATGGGGCAATATATTCTTACTGTTCCCCCTCAAGGGCTAATTATAATATCAATACTGTACAAATGTAAGGGCTTGTTCACACGACGTTTTTGTGATCCGTTTTACGGATCCGCAAAACGGATGTAACAATTGTCAGTGTGATTAACATTAAGTTCAATGGCAAAAGCGCATCGCTGTTCTCACAGGAGATCAGCGATGCGCTTTTGAAAGCTCTCCTGCACTGCGCTTTTCGCATCCGCTTTAAGAATTGACATGTCAATTCTTCTTGCGGTTTACGCAAGTGAAAGCCCAAAGAAGATAATGGAGTCCGCTTTTGGCACCTGTCCAAAAGCGCTCCACACTCCGGGTACGTATCACCTGCGCTTTGCATCCTGAAAGCGGATGCGAAAAGCGCAGTGAGCGGCTGCAGGGGAATCGGAGGTGAGCGCGACGGCGTGGCTGCAGCATATGAGCGGGGAAGGAGACACTGCAGCAGCTGAGGCCGGAGCAGCGATGTGCGGGCGGCCGCTGATCAGCTGGGGCGGCGATGTGCGGGCTGCCGCTGATCAGCTGAGGCGGCGATGTGCGGGCGGCCGCTGATCAGCTGGGGCAGCGATGTGCGGGCGGCCGCTGATCAGCTGGGGCTGGAGCGGCGATGTGCGGGCGGCCACTGATCAGCTGGGGCTGGATCGGCGATGTGCGGGCTGCCGCTGATCAGCTGAGGCTGAGGCAGCTATGTGGGGGCTGCCGCTGATCAGCTGGGGCAGCGATGTGCGGGCGGCCGCTGATCAGCTGGGGCTGGAGCGGCGATGTGCGGGCGGCCGCTGATCAGCTGGGGCTGGAGCGACGATGTGCGGGCTGCCGCTGATCAGCTGGGGCTGGAGCGACGATGTGCGGGCGGCCGCTGATCAGCTGAGGCTGAGGCAGCAATGTGCGGGCTGCCGCTGATCAGCTGGGGCAGCGATGTGCGGGCGGCCGCTGATCAGCTGAGGCTGAGGCAGCTATGTGTGGGCTGCCGCTGATCAGCTGGGGCAGCTATGTGCGGGCGGCCGCTGATCAGCTGGGGCTGGAGCGGCGATGTGCGGGCGGCCGCTGATCAGCTGGGGCTGGAGCGGCGATGTGCGGGCTGCTGCTGATCAGCTGAGGCTGAGGCAGCGATGTGCGGGCGGCCGCTGATCAGCTGAGGCGGCGATGTGCGGGCGGCCGCTGATCAGCTGAGGCGGGCGATGAGAGAGACTCATTACCCCCTCCTCTGTTCTGAAACCGCATCCGAAAAGCGGATGCGTAAAACGCAGGTGAAAAAGCATTCAAAACGGATCCAAATAAAGTAACAACTGCTGCGTTTTGCGGATCCGCTTTCCGGATGCGCTTTTCAACTGTCAAAAACGGATCCGTAAAAAGGATCCAAAACGCAGTGTGAACAAGACCTAACAGTTAAGGAGAAGTTTACACAGTTCTAAAATTATGTCGGCCCTTTAACCCTTTAAGGTCTAAGCCTGTTTTGGAGTTAAGGACCAAACCCTTTTTTTCAAATCTGACATGTGCCACTTTATCTGTGAATAACTTTTCAATACTTTTACCTATCCATGTGATTCAGAGATTGTTTTCTCGTGAAACATTGTGCTTTAATTTAGCAATTAATTTTAGTTGATTAATTCCTTGTTTAGGTGTGAAAAATATTAAAATTTTTTGAAAAATTTGCCATTTTCAAAGTTTAAATATTTCTGTGTGCAAGACACATAGTCACACCAAACAAAGTAGTAAATAATGAACATCTACCATATGTCTACTTTGTGTTGGCATGTTTTTTTAAAAATCCTATTATTTTTTAAGACATTTGGGGGGGTTGAAATTTTAGTAGCAAATTTTAACATTTCAAGAAAATTTGCAGAACAGATTTTTTTTGGGAACCAGGCCACTTCTGATGTGGTTTTGAGGGGCTTGTATGTTAGAAACCCCCATAAATGACTCCGTTTCAGAAACTACATCCCTTAACATAGTTAAAACAGCATTTAGTCAAAACCCTCTGGGTATTTCGCAGAAATTAATGAAAAGCAAAGGTGAAATTTCTAAATTTTTACTTTTTTGCAGATTTCCGATTTTTGTTCATTATTCATTGGAACCCCGTAGATTTTACCAAGAAATCACAACTCAATAATGATTCTCCTTATTATGCAGTTTTTAGAAATATCCCACTTGTGGCCATATGCGCTTTTTGACTCTTCCACAGGCCTCAGAATTGAAAGAGCACCTTCTAGTTTTAGAATATTTTTCAGGCTTTATTGGGGTAATGATGGGCAGTGACAGACATGGGAACAGAAGTTACAAACTATCTTTTTAACTGATCAGACAGCTAAAACAATATGAGTGAGGGGAACAGGGACTTGGCAATGAAGGGGTTAATTTTTTTGTGTGTTTTTCACTGTATAAGCCAGTGATGATCACTGGCAGAAAATTGCTGGAACTTGAAAGTGACAAACTGTCTGATCAGACAGCTGCCACAAATAGATCACAGGGTCAGTGACGTGATTCGGCAGTGGAGAGGTTAATAAAGTATTTCAGTATTTGCTCTGTTTTGGAGCCGTGTACATGAGCGCAGGAGGGGGCGGCTTTTCCCCGCTGTTTGTGGAGAAAAGCCCTCTTCCTTCACATTGACATGTTCATATTCCGCCCGAAAACCGGGGCGGAAGAATGAACATGTACAATGTTTTTTGGACCGCCGGTGGTCTAAAAAAACTGCCCGGCGGAAAATCCGTGCAGTGGGGACCGGTGCACAGATTTTCCATTAAGGTCCGGCAAAATCTAAAACCGTCTGTAAAACCGTCTGAAAAACCTGCCGTGGGGACAAGCCCTAAGTCAAACTTGATAAAGAAAAAATAAATCTGTGGCTCCCCATTTCCGCATTGCAGCTTAATTATGCCCCGAAGTACGACCCGCAATTACGCCGTGTGAACCTACCCTTATTATGTTTATTATATTTATTTATTTTTATATATTTATTATTTACTATTGACATAGGATGAATCAAGTCATGTCAAAAGGAAAAATTATTCAATTTCAAAGATCTTAAAGGGAATCTGTAATAAGAAGTCATTTTTTGATAATACATTAACTTTAAGGACTACACTGTCTCCAAAAATGAGCTGACTTCAATGTCTTGTGCTGAGTGAAGCGGAGCTCAGGTTTGTAATGACATACAGGACCATGCTCTAATGCCTAAGTTTGGCTAAACCCCAGATCCCTTTAGATGCCACAGTGAATAGTGACTATGGAATCTAAGGACCTCACGTATGAAAATTGTCTACGTCTAAGATTTTCTTTGTTGACCATATCAAAGCACCTCATTCATTTCATATAGACCTCTAAAAAATTGAAAGGGGTATTCTGATCGGTTGCTATGGGCAATAGACCTAGATATTCATAAATGCCCCCCTAAGTGGTTTTAGAAGGATGGGGTTTCCTCTCTCGTCTTATTGACATCCTCTGTGATGTGTTCTCAGAGAGATGATGGGTTAACATGGTAGCCAGGACCTATTTAAGACCCCTGGGTCTGAATTCTGTGGCGAACATTGGCTACAAAAGTGCACAGGGGGTCAACCTACACCCTACAGTGAAGCAGCTCACTGCCAAAATGAACCAATAAACCAAGTTTAGTAAATCCTACTGCATATGAGGCTCCGAAGCAGAGGGATGGTCAACTTTGGTAATAAAATCATATAGGCAGTAAATATATTATATATATTTATTATTTACTATATTTATTACGTCTTATATTGAACGTTGCATGTTAGTGTCAGGGATTGTCAGGGACGCACACAAAGACACAGACAAGTGAGGCCCTGACACTGGTCCCAGCCTCTGTCCCTGCCTTTTGGGGAACCCGACTCCTTAATAGGCCGGCCCCAACCGGAAGACTGATGGCTGCACTGATATAGGTGCGACACAGACAGGACAAACAGACACAGAACAATAAACGTAGTCGGGCGGTCAAAAGTCGGCAACAATACGGGCAGCAAGGTACAGAGTCGTGAGACAAAGAGAATAACCGGGGGCGGTCCAAAGTCGGCAACAGTACGGGCAGCGAGGTACAGAGACGTGAGACAAAGAGAATAACCGGGGTCCAAAGCGAAAGGTCAGGAGAGCACAGAAACAACAGAAGAGAGCAGGCGAACTATAGGGCAATGAGCCAAAATAGCAGGCAAGGCAGGAAGGAAGCAGAGACCTTATATAGGAACAGATGAAAGGTAGAACTGAGGCAATAGGCAGAAGGAACAAAAGACCAGATAGGAGAAGAAGGCTGTCACTCAAAAAGGAACAAAAATAAACCAAGAGTGTGCTGGAAGATTCCTGGCCACGGGCATTGGCCAGGAATCAATTAGCACCCACCACAAAATAAACCCAGTTCACACTAGTGATAAGAAACGTAGTATTAAGTAAAAAACCATGATTTACTTAGTACTGGCCGTGGCCGGCGACCAGAGCCAAAAGACGGGGGTGTTTCAGGCACAATCATGACAGTTAGGTTATATTATTATTTAGGCACTTTTTTATTCTGCAGGTTTACTGCCATCTTCTTCAGAATACATGGCAGGATCTTTGTGTCGTCTTCCACCTGTATACAGGATGTGCACGGTGTCAAATAACTTAGGTTAAAACACTTCCTAGTTAACTAGCAACAAGAAAAACAAGATTCGAGAACAAGGAAGTCAGCTTATCAACTACAGAAGCTCGGTTTCATTTTTGCCTTATATTTTATGGGGGTATGTTTACAGAAAACAAGACACGACCGTCTTCAAGCAGCTTGAACCACCAACAGCACAACAGCAATAATGAAAGGTACTGAACAATTTATGATGCTAACATAAATATATTTATATTTAGCATATGGGAAGTCTTAAAATATACAACTGCACCAAAACAAAGTGCATGTGGTAAAACAGAAGCACTAATATCATTTATTTCTCTTTTGAGTTTACGTTAAATTGTATATGCTTTTATAATACAGGGCATCCGTAATCCGTTATTTGGATTTTCAGTCTAATTTGGATTTTCAGTCGGCTATATTTATATATGTTAATTACTCCCAGCCAAATGAGTATTACAGTTTGAGCAAATAAAGTTAATTCACTTTAGAACAAAAACCTAAGCACTTTTCTAAAATGCTTGCTGTTTCAATTCCTTGTTTTCAAGATCTCTGCTTGCTGTCACTGAAAGGGAACTGAATGTTACTGGTTATGTGATTATCACACACAAGCACAACTGGTTACATGATACAGTTCTAATAACCACATAAGCACCTGTCTGTCATTCATATGAGCCGGACAAATTTGAATTCACTGTAAGTAAACAGTGACGTTGTTGTCCACTGACAACAAGCAGAGGTATTGAGAAACATAAGAAAATGGTACAGAGAGTATATCAGAAAACTGTATAACTTTTCATTATACAGTAAAAATTATTTGGCGAAAACATAAGGGTAAGTAGACACGACAAGGGAAATTTACTCATCGGATTCTCCCTTTGAAAACCAGTTTTCACCGAGTACTTTGTGTGAATTTTAGGGGGTTTTTTACGGCGGATTCAGGCAGATTTACAGTCAGGGAATGAAGATCCACACATGGAATATGATGGAAGCATGAACTTGTTCTAATTTTTTTTTTTATTATTGTAAACCGACCAAGAAAATACTCGTTGTACTTCAATGCGTATTTTCTATTGAGGTTAATGGGGATGATTTACTCTTGGTTTTAGACAATCCGTGTGGATTCCAACTTGAAATACTCATTGCATGGCTCCTAACATTTAAACTAAGCTAGTAGCCTCCTACTACTAAATTTGCTTCTTTATATTGAACAGAGATATTTTCTTATTCAAGGTGCATGTGATTTTTTATTTCTAAAATGTTTAGGGGTATTTATCAACACTGACATAGGATGAATCAAGTCATGTCAAAAGGAAAAATTATGCAGTTTCATAGACCTTAAAGGGAATCTGTCGCCTTTTTTTTTTTTACTTATTAAAACAAGACAATGCTACATATTCTTTTCTTCTTAGGCTATGTCTCCACAGCACCAGACAACAAACGGCCCGAAAGCGACTGTTTTCTTTCCGATGCAGAACCACAGTTTTTGACACGCTTTGTACAAAAAACACGGTCACTTCTAATTTTTTTTTACGTCGCCCATGCAATTGTATTGTATGGGAAGACGCCAAGAAAACTAAGAGCGTTTTATACAACATATTGTATAATATACCAGTGCCGGAAGACGAGCGGAGAAAAGACGAGCAGTGGAGACTGCAGCTCGTCATTTCTATTGCCACCTATGGGGTTGCAGGAACGATCATATCTTTGCCGCTTTTAAAAAAACTAAAAGCGCCAAAGATACGATCGTATTCCTGTACAGTGGAGACATAGCCTTAGTCGTTTTTATTTTCTGATTGTAGATTTCTCAATTCGGTCATCTGTATATGATTATGGGGACAGTTCTTGCCTGCACTGCTTTTAACAGCATTTAGAGAGATGCTTTACAGCAGCTTCATGCACATCGGAGCCTGTGGACTGACTCAGTCCCTTTGACTTCTATAGGAGAGTTTTCTAGACATGCTCTGTGACCTGGGAAGAAGTTAGTGTTCAGGGAGGGGGAGAAGGTGAACTGTGACTATATCCTATAGTGACTGGTGGATCCTGTGTTATCTATAAACATTGGTGTCTCCAGTTTGACCCTGCTTGTGCTGATAATGAGGAGACTGCCGAAAATCTTTCTCTACAGAACAGGAAGTGTGAGACTATTATTAGGCCTAGTGGCCAAAGAGAAAACTGCAGGACTTTTAAAAAAATATTGAAATTATAAGGAAAAAAAAACACACAAATTCATAAAAAATGTGTTTGACATACAAATGCAAGTTAAATAATAAGTTTTTTGATAATATATTAACTTAAGGACTACACTGTCTCCAAAAATGAGCTGGCTTTAGTGTATTGTGCAGGGTGAAGCGGAGCTCAGGTATGTAATGACATACAGGACCATGCTCTAATGCCTAGGTTTGGATAAACCCCAGATCCCTTTAGATGTCACAGTGAATAGTGACTATGGAATCTAAGGACCTCACGTATGAAAATTGTCTAGGTCTAAGATTTTCTTTGTTGCCCAAACCAATCAATCAGAGCACCTCATTTCATATAGAGCTCTAAAAAATTGAATGGGGAATTCTGATCGGTTGCTATGGGCAATAGACCTAGATTTTCATACATGCCCCCCTAAGTGGTTTTAGAAGGAGGGAGTTTCCTCTCTCTTCTTATTGACATCCTCTGTGATGTGTTCTCAGACAGATGATGGGTTAACATGGTAGCCAGGACCTATTTAAGACCCCTGGGTCTGAATTTTGTGTATGCTTTTTAGACCTTGCCAATGGAAGGGCCCAAAAGGATGCCTGGCAGTTTTATTCTGCATAATATAAAGCAGTACATAAGTAATGCGATGTATATAAGCAATCAAATGATTTCATTTTTCCCTGTGGGACTAAAAAATAATAAAAGTTTGTGCTGCGGTGGTAAAAGTACATTGTGAGTGGACAAATTGCTCCACTGTGAATAAGAGATGTGGAAACTGCGAAGCACCATGTGCCAGTGAAGTGTGGGGTGAACATCGGCTACAAAAGTGCACAGGGGTCAACCTACACCCTACAGTGGAGCAGCTCACTGCCAAAATGAACCAAGAGGCTACCAGATGTGTGTCTTAAACAACAGTTTAGTGAATCCTACTGCATATGGGGCTCCGAAGCAGAGGGATAGTCAACTTTGGTTATGAAATTGTATAGGCAGAAAAGGCTCCAATTTTCACAGCAGGGTCAGAATTGATCATTAGCTGCCTTCTACAATGAGTCACATTTTCTGCTTCCTCCAAAGATGGAGGTTGGGGTCTGGTGAGAAACATCAGAAAACAAATACCTTGCAACCATTTCTGGAAGAACACAAGCTAGTGATGGTAGCATTAGAGTCTGGGAAGTGTTTTTGTCATATTCTCTGGGCGACTCATCCATATGGAAAGGACTATCAATTGGTTTGGGTATAAATCCATCCTTGAAGATTGCTTATACTCATACATGCTGATAATTTTCCATATGCAACATTTCTCTATGCTTGAAATGTCTGACATGGGTTTAGAAGAGCATGATCAAGACTTTCAAGCACTACTCTGGCACCCTATTTCCCCAGATTTATTCACTTTATGGATCCTTCTCCATGAATCTTCCAGCAGCTGAGGGATTCAGTCAGCATGGTTCCAAATACCTATAATGACCTACCAGGACTTTATTAAGTTACTATCAGCCCATCTAGCTGCTGTCTATTCTGCACACTGTGGTTACTGTGGATATTAGATGGTGGTCAAAATAACATGACTTGACTGTGTATTGCTTAAAGGTGTTTTATCACTTGGAATAAACTGGGGAAAAATTTTTTTCAAACCCTTTGTTCCCCAAAAGGTTTGGGGTTTTTGTCACGGTCAAAAGTCCTCAAGGGGAAATAACCCAAAAAAGAAAAAATTTTAAAAAAAAAAAAGAGAGCTCCCGATTTTTTTTCTTTGGAACAAAAAAAAAAAGGGGGAATTACGAAAAAATTTTCTCGAAAAAAGGGGGTACCAATTGGTTTAAAATGAAATTTTTTTAAAAAGGAAGAAAACTCCAAATTTTCAAAAAAAAAGGGTTCAGAAAGGGACATTTTAACCTTTTTTTCAAACAATAAAAAACTTTTTTTTTTTTTCCCCAAAGGGGAGGGGGGGGTTCGGGGGAAAAACCCCTCAGAAACTTTCCTTGTCATTTTGGGAAAGAAAAATTTTTTGGGATAATTTAAATTAAGTGGGGAAATTTGTTTTTGTCAATTTTTTTGGGTAAAAAATTTTTTTCCAAAGGGGTTTTTGAAAAAAAAATTAAAAAATGGTTGGGGGAAAAAAAAATTTCCTTTTTCCTTAAAATTTTGAATTTGGGAACTATTACCCTAAAATTTTAAAAGGGAAACCAATTTCTCTTTTTTGGTTTTTTTAAATGTTTTTTTTTGACATTTTAGGGGGCTTTAAACTTTAAAGAAAAATTTTCATTTTTCCCAACAAAATTTTTAATTCTTTTTTTGGCCTTCTCCAGTTTCCTCGGTTTTAAAGGGTTAGTTATTTTCCCAAAATCCCTTTTAATAAAATTTTCCCCAAATTTTTAAAAATTTAAAATTTTAAAATTAACCCTTTAGGTTTTGTTCACAGGCTTAAAACGTGGAATTAAATTTCAAAAATTTTACTTTTTTCCCTTTTGGGTTTTTAAATCCCCTTGACAAAATACTTTTAAATTGATAAAAATTTTAAAATTAATTTTTTTCCTAATTACCCGTTTTAAAACCCTAGTCCCAACAACCTCAAACCCCCCCCAGAATAAGGGGGAGGGAAATCTTTATTCATTTTTTAAAATTACACCAAGGGGAATTTTCAGGTTGGGGAAAACCCCAAAGGAAAAACCAATAAATAACCCCAAAAAAAAACCCCCAATTTCCAATTTGGGAATTTTCCCGGGGTTGTATGGGTTTCCCCACGGGTGGAAGTTTTTCTCAAAAATTTTGGTTACCCTGTAAAAATTTAAAAACCCCCCTTTTTTTTTTTTTAAAATAATCTGCAAATTTTCCCAAAATTTTTTAAATTTTTCCGGGGGGTTCCTGGGTAAAAAAACAACCCCCCAAAACCTTGAAATTTTTTCCGGAAAAAAACCCCAAATGTGGGGAACCCCCTTTTTGGGCCCCGGGCCCCGGGGGTTGGGGGGGGCCCCCCCGCACGGGGGGTTTTTGGGGTCTGTTTTGGGGTAAATGTCCCCTTTCCCCCCCTCATTACCGGGCCGGGCCTTCCTGCCCTTTTTGGTTCCAGTCCCCCGGGGAAAGCCCCAATTTGGGGGCACAGGGCCGGTTTTTTTTTTGAATTTAAAAAGGGGGGCCCAGGTTCCGGAATTTGGGTTGTTTTGGGGCCTTCAATTTTCGGAACTTCATCCCGGGAAAAGCCGGATTTTTTTGGGGGTCATAATTCCCAAATTTTGAAATTTTTTAGAATTTTCCTTTTTCCTTGGTTTTTTCCTTTTTATTTTTTCCGTTTTGTTTAAAATTTTTCGTTTTCTGAACCCACCCGATTTTTGGGGGTTTTTTTTTTTTGGGGTTTTATTTTTAATTTGTTTTAGAAAAGGGGCCTTGCCTGGTTACCTTTTTTGGTTTTTGGGGGCCAGCAAAAAAAGGCCCGGAGTGGTTTTTTTAATTTTTTTGGTAAACCCCGGGGCCCGGGCCAGAAACACTTCCGTTTTCCCTCTGGTTTTAAACCGTTAAAGGTTCCCAATTTGTTAATTTTTTTATGTTTTCCCCTCCCCTTTTCCAAAATATTAAACCACTTTTTCCAAAAAAAACCTTTTAACAACCATATTTAAAATTTTTTTTTTAAATTTTCTTTCAGCTTGTCTTTTTTTTTCCAAAGTTGATTTTTTTCCAATTTGGATAATTTGGGAAGGGGGAAAGTTTTGAGGGGGGGAATTTTTTTATGGGGGGAAATTCTGCAACGTGGTTTTTTTTTTTTCCAGGGTCCAATGTCTTCCGGGAAAGCCAAAGGGTATTGTTTTGGGGGTTTATTAATTTTTTTTTTTAACAAAAAAAAAAAAAAATTTTTATTGTTTTTAAAAAAACCGTTTTCCAAAAAAACATTTTTTTTCCCAATAAAGGTGTAGGGATTTTTTTTTGCTGGGATGAAAAATTTCCCTTTTGCTTTTTTTTTTTTGGCCTTTTTAATTTAAAAATGGTCAAAAATTAAAAAATGAAAATTTTTGGGGCGGTTTTTTTTTTAAAGGCTTTAAACCTAAGGGTTTAATTAAATAAGTTTTGGGGGTTTCGTGCCCCCATCCAAATTGGGAAATTTTTTTTTGAATAATTTTTTTGGGGTTTTAAAAAAAATTTAGGTTTTTTATTTTTTTTTTTCGGTTTTTATTTTTTACATTCGAAAAATTTTTTTACTTTTTTTTTTTAACAAACCCCAATATAATTGGAACAACCCTAAACAATTTTTTTTTGGGGTTGTCCAAAAATTGGGCCCACCCCCAAATTTTTGGGGGAGGGGCCTTACAAAAAAATTGTTTCATTTAAAAAAAAAAAAAAAAAGAGGCAGAAACCCATTTTTTGGGGGTTTAAAAAATTCCCAAAATAAAATGGGAATAAAATAGGGGGAAAAAACCCCCCTAAAAAAAATTTGAAGGTTGGGCCAAAAAGGTTTAAATTTACCAAAAAAAGGGCCCTTTCACGTGGTTTGGTAAAAATTTTTTTGGCGTTCAAAAGGGGGAGGAACCCCCTTTTGCAAAATATTCCCCTATTACCAAAATTAAAAACGTTTTTTTTTTTAAAGTTTTTAATGTAAAAAAAAACTAATAAATTGGATATCCCCTTTTTAATTGGGGATACAGGTTTAAAAAAACTAACATGTCAAGTTTACTGCACCATAAGAACTGTAAAAAAAAAAAAAAAAACACTACTAGGATTGCAGCATTTTTTCATTTTGCTCTCCGGTCCGGAAATTTCTGAGATGAAAACACTTTTAAATTTGGGATGGTTTGCAGAAAAAATGTACATTTGGGAAAAACCCCCCCAACACCCTAAAAAACATACAAAAACTTTAATGGCATAACTACCATTTTGAAAAAAGGCCAACACTGTACTATTATTTGATTTTATTTATTTTTAAATTTGTTCATCTTTTTAAATTAAATTCAAATTTTTCAAAACAGCACCCCAATTTTCCCTTCCCACTTTTATCAAACTTGATTGAAAACCCCTCTAAAAAAAGCACAAAAAAAAACTTTTGAATTTTGTCACGAACAGCTTCTGTTTGTTGACCGACGCACAAGGGCCCTCTGGTCGCACCCGTCAGTGCCCCCAATGTGACGTATATGTGATGCTCCGCACCCCCTGGTTTGTTTTGAAAGGGTTTCAGTTTGGATATTGTTTCACAGATATCCCCTGTCCACACAAGCACAGGGAGTCACGGGGGATGGGGAGAGTACCCCCACATTTGCTCGGGAACCCTGAGGGCCCTGGCAGACCCCCTTTTCACAAACACCGTAAAAGCAGCTCGGGTTCCCAAAACAGATGCAGTGAGCCGCTACGTTTGATCCCAAAAAATTTGGCTTTGCGGCAGTTTTTTTAATAGCAGTTCCCCGAAATTTCCCTATCCCGGGGTTTGGGAAAAAAAAAGGGAGAGAGACTCGGGTTTGGGGCCCTTTTGGCCCTCTTTCCCCGGAGTTCTAAAAATTGGGAAAATTGGGTTTTTCCCGGTTGACAAGTAGAATTTTCCATTTTTCCCTCTTTAAAACCCAAAACCGGGGGCTCCCAACTGTCTGTTAAAACCCTTTGATCAGCTTTTAAATTTTAAACAAATGATTTTTTGGGCCCCAAAGGAATCTGCTAGACAGTAAAAATAAACATTTTAAAAGGTCCTTTGAAGGGGGACCTTGGAAAAGGGCTAATTTCCAAAGCATAGGATTTGCTGATCCACATGCCCCCAAATGATCAACTTGGATCAAAATTTATATGATTTTTCATCAAAATTTCTTAATAAAACTTTATATTTAAAATTTGCCGTTTTTTGTCAGGGGAACTTTCGAAAAATCCATAAAAATAAAACTACTCATAAACTGTGCATATTTAATGGTAGGACAGGGAGGTATGTGTACAATTTAGGGGGGTTAAAACAAAATTTTTTCCCCAGTTTAGTGTCTCCTTGAGAATTTTTGTGGAAATTTGGCACTATAAAAAAATTTAAATTCCCAAACCCAAACTAAAAGTTTTTACTATCAAGCTGAACATTTCTACTTGATGATAGTGTTTACTTTACTATCATTCACGAAGCTATGAAAAAATATTTTTTTTCTTTGGGGAAGTTGCTCCTATGAAATGGGAAATTAAAAGGGGGGAAAAAGCTTTATTGTAGAGATATTTTAACCCCTCTCCAACTAGGCCATTTTTATTATTTTTTTTTATTTCCTCCCTATGTTGCCAGAGCCATTACTTTTTTGTTTTTTCATATACACAGTTATTTGAGGTCTGGTTTCTTGCAGGACAAGATTAAGGGTCACAGTAGGGAAAAAAATTTTTGGTTTTTAACCCCTAAACTTTGTTGAAAATAGCCCCCAATCGGTCCCCCCTTCATTTACTATTTTTGCTCTGGAAAAAAATAAAAAGGGGCCCGCCCCTTTTTTGGTTGCTAAGGGGCAAAAAAAAGGGAATTTTAGACCTAGCCCAGTTTTTAATACATGGGGGGCCCTAATTTTTTAAAATTTTGCCATTGACCTTTACCATGTAATGTACTGGGGAAAACCCCAAAAAATTTTAAGAGAAAGATGTGAAAAAAAAAATTAATTGTGCCATTTTAGGGAAATTTTTATTTTGGGGTTTATAATTGAAAATTTAAATCTTTTATTGTACGGGTTTTTAAAAATTCCCGGTGATATCAAATGTATAAAGTTTTCATTATGTTTTAGGTACTTTAAAAAAAAAAATTTAAACAAACAAAATTTTTTTTTTTTTCCCATTTAGGGGTTTAGGGGAGACCTATTTTTTTTTTGCGGTGCTACTTTTGGGTTTAATGAATTTTAGATAATTTTTTATTCCAATTTTTTGGGAACAAGAAGTGAACAAAAAAAACACAATTTTGGCACTTGAAATTTGTTTTCTTCTACAGTGTTTACTGTATGGGATAAATAATGTTATTTTAATAGAACAAACTTTTACGGGACCCCAAGAAATCCAATTATATGTAACTTTTTAATTGTAAAATCGGGCTTTTTTTTTTTTGATATTTGGTTGAATTTTTTTTTTTTTACTTGTAGTCCCCATAGGGTAATTGATCACCAGAGGGCTCAATTTCTTGTACACCATTCTGTATTTACCTAATGCAAAAAGGGTTTATCCCAAGATAGCTAACCCTTTTAAACATCCTGCCCATTGTACGGGTCCCTTTAAACAAAAAATGTAACAGTAAAACAAAACATGGCAGCTAAAAAAGCCCCCCATAAAGCTATATTGTCGCAGGGGGTTGCTGATCTACGGAAGGAACACCATGGACCATTCCTCATTCATTTAGACACCAATGTGTGATAGCTATGATAGCTAAAGGGTTAAACTGCAGGGATAGGAGCTGTCTTTGATCCCTGGTGATAGCGGCAGGTTTCAGCTATAATTAACAGCCGGCACCCCTTGCATATGGAGCGGGTTCAGCGAGTAACCCTGCTCCTTACTTCCTTACTGACAGTAGTACGTCCCCATACATTCAATGTCAGTTTAAAAGGTTTCCCTTTTTGGCCCGCCTTAAAGGGTTTTGCCACGAAATGAGTTCCCTTTTCCCGTTATCTGCTCAGCCCGGGAAATAAAAAAAAAGCTTGCTGAGTCATGAACGTTTTAAGGGGGGAAAGGGGAAGGGGGGGAGCGAGGAAAGAGGGAAGAGGGGGCATCTCTAAAGTTTATCAAATAATAAATTAAAAAAAGTGGATTTTCTATACAGTAGACAGGAATTACCCCTGCACTTTCTCCCAGCCCCTTGCAAGCTTTTTCATGTTACCCTGTTTTCAAAATAAGAAGTGCAAACAAAGCAAGGAGGCCAGATAGCCCAGTCGTGTCCTTTGGGCCTGGGCTTTATGTAAACTTTCAGGAAAATAAGGGGGAAAAAAAGCATTTCTGTTGGGTTCACAGGCTTTTCTTTTTTGTTTAAAAATTTTATTTAGGAAAAGGGATTAAATACCCCTTTTGGAGGATCCCCGTCACATTACATTGTGGGAAACCCCTTTTTCATGCATTTTTAGTAAAACAAAAATTTTTTTTTTACACCTCCTAAATATGTCCCTAGAAAGACCATGAATTAGAAGTTGTACAGAAACAGCCCCAAAGGGGGCCCGAATGGCCTCCCCAAAAACATAAAGGCCCCTTTTATATTTGGGGGGGGTTTTATGCATCAAATTTTTTTCAAAAAAGTTTTTTGGGCCTCTTTTAGCAATTTTTGAAAATGAAACTGAAACCTTTAAAAAAACTTTTTTAGGGCCAAATTTATAATGAAAATTTTTAACCCCCTTTAAAGACCTTAGGTATCCTTTTTTCCAGGTCGTTTGGGGGTTTACGCACCTTGGGGCTATGGAAAACGTCCTGAGGATCCCCGCGAAACTTTTAAAGGGAGAGTTTCGGTCGGCGCGGGGTTTTCGCTGTATATTACAGCTGACATCCCGCAGCGGAGTGGCCCCGACCCCGGATCGCTCCCGGGGGGGGGGGGGTTTAAACCCCTTAAATTTTCCCCGACATCGAAGGGGCGCATTAAATAAGGGAGACGCAGGGGAGATCGCTCCCCCTGCGTCCCTGTCGGCCCGGGCAGGCGCACGGATCGGGCCCATCCCTGCAAACTTTCCCGCCCTCTGAGACAGCAAAGGAAGGGGAGAGAATGCCTTCCGGGGTTTTTTCTGTGGACGTCACATGCCCCGGCCGGCCCTGTGGGGATGTCCCGGGGCCCCCGGGGGCTGACCAAATTGTCATTGGGAAACCGTCATAGCCCAAAAAAAGTGTGCACTGATTCCTATTTTTAATGAGAGATTAAAGATCTCTCATTCAAATCCCCCCCATGGGGGAAAGGGAAAAAAAAAATGTGAAAAAATGAAAAAGTTAAAAAAAAAAAAGTGAAAAACAAGTTAAAAAAAACAAACACGAAAAAAAAAAAAAAAAAATACGGTACAGCCCTTTTCCCCTTTACAAACGGCCCAATGCCCCAAAAAAGTTTTAAAAAAAAAAATAATGACCCTTTTTTGGTATTCCCGGGGAAATTCCCATAAAACCCGTAAGGTTTAACCCGTAAAAAAAAAAAAAAAAAAAAATCACAGAAATTAAGATTATTGTTCATCCCCCAGCCATAAAATGGAAAAAAAAAGCGATCAAAAACTCCTGAAAAAGCCAAAAAATTTTACCCAAATTTAAAAAGGGCAGTTTATTTCCCCCAAAAAAAAAAAATCCCCCCTTTCAGCTTTTGTATATGGAAAAAAAAAAAAATGTAAGTCTCAGAAAATAGCGATGGGAATAAATATTGTTTTTCCCACTAAAAACCCCTTTTCTTTTTTTTTTAAAAGTACTTCAACATAAAAAAAATAAAAATAGGGTTTTTCGGGACATAAACGGGAGCGACCCCAAAAAGTAAATAACTTATCACGGTTACTTTCAGGTGAGCCCTGTTAAAAAAAAAAAAAAAACACTACTAGGATTTTCCGGATTTTTTTCACCCTGGCCTCCCAAAAAAAGGATTTAAAAGCGATTTAAAAAGCCTTGTCCCCCAAAAAAGAAAAATAATAAAAAAAGTAAATCATCTCGCCCCAAAAAAAGTCCCTACACAGCTCCAAGCACGAAAAAATTTTAAAAATTAAAGGCCTCTCAGGGCTAGGGGATGCAAAAACGTATTTTTTCCTTTGGGTTTAAAAAAAGTGTTTTTATTGTATAAAAGCAAATTTAAAAATTATATAATTGGGTTTTCGGTTAATCGTTTTAATTTAACATGCTGAGTAAAGCTTTAAAATGTCAAAATTTCCCTTTCAGTACGCTATAAAAAATAAAAAAAAAAAAACATACCAAGAATTTCTGTATTTTGTTTAAAAATCTCAGGAAAAACCTTAATAAAAAGTGAATAGGGATCAAAATTTTCCAAAAACCCCCTAATGGGAAAAAAACTTAAATTATCCCGCAAAAAAAAAAGCCCCTTTCACAGGGTCTGGACACCCGCAAAAAAAAAGTTATGGTGTCGAATAGGACAACATAAAAACGAATTTTTTTTTTGGGCGGATTTTTACTTTTGGGAAAAGTAATAAAAAAGGGAAAAAAAAATATTTTAAAAACTAAAATCATTGTTTTAAATTTTACCGCCCCCCTAGTAAAGCTATACATCATTTTTTCCTTTACGGGGCCCAACGCTGTAAAATTTAAAAAAAAAAAAACAATGAAAAGAAACTGCGTTTTTTCCCCCCCCCTTTTTATTTTCCCCAAAGGGTAAAAAAAAAAATATGGAAAAACCTGTGTGCTAAAATGCAGAAACAAACCCAGATGGATCCCCGATGGGTGTTTTAATCCCAAAAAGGGGGACTTCTGGAAGGTTTCGCCCGTTTTGCTACTTTGGGGGGTTTGCAAATGCGACATGGCCCCCCCCAAAAACTGCCTCCCCCCCCTTTACCCCCTGCCCTGCCCCCAAAAAAAGCGTTTTACAACCCACATGTAGGGTATTGCCGGGAAAATTTTAAGAAATTTTCTTAAAAAAAGGTTTTTGGGTTCTTTTTTCCCAGGTTCCTTTTATATATGAAACATTTTAAAACTTAAAAAATTTCAGGGTTTTTGAAAAAAAAAATTTTTTTTAAATTTTTTCCCGCCTTATGACTTAAAAAAAAAATTTTTTGAATTTACCCGTGGGGTCTATATACTAATTTCACCCCTGGGATATATTCATTAAGGGGTTTTTAGTTTTTCCCAAAATGGGGGTCTATTTAGGGGTGTTTATAAATTTTAGAAACCCTTTTTTTTGCTCCCAAACCCCGAAATGGAGCCCAAAAAAAAATTGTATTGAAAAAAAGAGACCCCCGGTATTTAGGTGCCCTCTTTTGGGGCTTTTGGGTAAACAAAATTTTAAAGCACTTAGGGCCCATATGGGTTTTCTCTAAAAAAAAGGGAAGGGCCTGGGGGAACTGATATGAAGTTGCATTTACCTTTGTTTACATTTAACCCTATTTCCCCGTGAATAATGGATTAAAAATTGAAAATTGCCAAAAAAAAAAATTTAAATTTTTAAAAATTTTACCTCCCCTTTGCTTTTAAATTTTTGTGAAAATTGAAGGGTTATCAAACTTCCTAAATAGTGTTGGTTTAAATTTTTTTAAGGGGTCTGTTTTTTCAGATGGGTCACTTTTGGGGGTATCTAAAAATGCAGGCCCCTCAAAACCAAGTTTAGAAAATGGAGGGGGTCCAAAAAAATGTATATTGCAAAAATTTTTTTTGAAAAAGGGGAGAAATTTTTTATAATTTTCTAAGCCCTCTATTTTCGTTAAAAAAAAAAAAAAACATTTAAAAAAAAGATTTCCCCAAACCCATATTTTGGAAAATTTTTGGTAGATTGATAAAAAAAAAACCCATTTTGTGGTGAATTAAATTTTCTGGGCTTTTCACGCAAAAAAATTTTTTAAATTTCAAAATGCAAATTTTTAAATTTTATGAAAATTTTTTTATTTTTCCCCCAAACAACAAGGGTTGTTTTGGAAAAAAATTTCTTAAATAAATTAAAGCACAATTTTGTCACGAGAAAACAATTTTTGAATCACATGAATTTGGTAAAAGTGTCAAAAAGTTTTTTCTCACATAAAATTTAAAACCCCTGTCAGATTTTTAAAAAAAAGGGCTTGGGGAACGGGAAAGGTCAAAAAAAGGGTGGGTCCTTAAGGGGTTAAAGAAAGTGACATTTGTGTCATCTATGGAAGTCAACGGAAAGAAACATGAACATGTGTACTCACCATTCGATTCATTCACCACATGGATGTGGTGCCCAGCAGCCACCCGTAAAAAGGGGGAAAAGGGGGGTTTTCCCCTTTTTTTTGATTTGTGCAGATCCCAGATGTCAAACATTTTGTCATTCCCCTTTGTTGATTTTCCCCTAAATGTTTTTAAAGGGGAGAAAAACCCCCTTTAAAGTTTTTAATTTTTAATCCCCCAAAAAATTTTTTCATTATTTAAAGGGGGTAACTTTGGTTCAAAAAAATGGGGGGGACCAATTTTTCCAAACTCCCCCCTTACCTAATTTCCCTTTTCCCCCCTTCATCGCCTTCCCCTTTAATTTCCCTCCCTTCCCTTTTTCCCCCCCTCTCCCTGCAGTGAAGTGGCCCCCTTTAAACCCCGTAGAAGGTTTTTGGGGGTGCTGTGAGGGTCCCAGCCCGGTTCCCGGGGGGAAAAAATCCTTATGGGAAAAACTTTTTTGGGGCAAATCGTAAGGGTTTTCGGGGTGGCTCTTAAAATTTTGAAGTTTAGGCGGGACTGGGAAAGAAAAACAGACCGGCCCAAATTTAAAAACCCAACCCGCCCACCCACCAAAAATTCCAAAGATGGAAATAAAAAAATTTTTTACCCTGCGCAAAAAATTTGCTTAAACCCCTTTCCCCTCCCCCCTACTACTCCCTTTTAAAATTTTTTATAAAACACACAGAATGAGGAAAAAAAAAGAACCCCAATTTTCACGGGGGGTCCCTAGGGAAACACTATGTCACATACTGTACCCCAAAAAAGTATTTTATTGCATACCATCCCCAGAAATGACATCATCACTGCACCCCAAAATTAATTATATTAACATGGAGCCCAGAAATTTCATTTCTAACTGCACCTTAGAAATGCTTGCACATTGTACCCGCCCTGTACCCAAAAAAAGTATTTTATTTTCCCCAAAGAACCTAGGGAAAAGAAATTACATTTCTCACTGTACCCAGGATTAATACAAATGTACCCCCGAGATTAATTTTACACTGTACCCCGGATTACATTACTACTATACCCCCGAGATTACATTACACTGTTTCCCAGAGATTACTTTCTATATACCTCAGATATTCATTACTCACTGTACCCCGAGATAACATTACAAAAAGTATCCGAGATTACTTACATGTCCCCGAGATTATCTTACCCCCCCTGTACCCCAGGGAAAAGTTTATTTTTCAGATTATTCTACATACCCCCGAGATAATTACACATGTAAACGAGTTATGTTACACCTTTCCCCGAGATTATCAATTACACACTGTACCCCAGAGATACATTAGACAAGGTACCCCAGAAATTGTGTGTTAATATATACATATATTGAACACAGACACACTGCACACTTAGGGTGGGTTCACATGGGGTTTTTCTTGGCATGAAAATGGTTTGCTTTTTGGAAAATTGGGGGTGTTTTAAAAAAGGCATTCCGAGGGAAAAACTCCCCAGTGTCCCAAGGCAGATTTCTGCCTCCTACCCCTTAGTGCTGTTAGTGCAAAAAACCCGAAAAATACTTTTTAGGCGTGACAGTATGTCCCAAAAAAAAGAGTAAAATCAGTGTCTCTAAACAATGAACTGTTTTAAATGGGGGGAAATCATTTTCCCTGCTGGTTAGACCACAGTTTCCTGCCTTAAGGCGTTCACAAGGCATTTGGGGTGACTGGGCCCTTGCTATATCCCCGGGTTTTTTTAGAAGTATCCCATTTTTAAAAAAGTGGGGGGCCCCGGCCTCTTCACTTTCTTTTTCCCGGCGCATAAGTAAGGGAAGAGTACATGGCTAGACAAGGGCTGTACAGTACATATTACCTTTTCACTTTTATACGTGCATACCCTACTACAGCAACACAACCCCTGGCTCTTTTCCCTCCTTACCTGTCGTAGTCTGCGTTGGCATTGGGGCGAGAGTTTCTTTTCTCTGATGCGGGTGACATAGGGAAGTGGTATAGGGGAGAGGGGAAGTACAGACCAGATAAAGAGTTGCTGGACGTGAGCAGCTTTCTGAATGGTAAAGCAGCCCTGCTGACCTGCTCTACCAATCAGCGTCTCTCCTCTGCATGATCTTGAGGCTATTACTCTTTTCCCCCCCAAGATGCACAGAAAATAGGAGGCAAAGGTTAAAAATTTCCCTCCTTTGCTCTGTCCCCACTTCAGTATTCTCCGCTTTCATCGGTTTATTTTTATTGAATGGTTTTAAAAATGGGGGGGGCTGTCCCCACCCCGAAAAAAGTGGGGGGGGGCCGTCCCCTCCGTACCCCCCCAAAGTTTTAACTATGATTATTAGTGTTTTTTTCTCAGGTCGGATTGTTTGATGCGGTTTTTTTCCTTAACTCCACAGTTTCTGACCCATTATTGGTTTTTCTCATCTGTTTATTCATATTTGCCTTGCAAGAACCATAATTGTTTTATTTTGCTATTATTATAGCCCTATTAGGGCTTGGTTTTTGCAGGACTGGGGAGGAAACATAAATACTTTGTGGGATGAAACTTTTTGGGAGGGTTGTTTTATAGAGTTCATCTGGCAAAATAAGTGTCGTTATATTTATTTTGTGGTTGGTACAATTACGGCGATATCAAATTTACATAGTTTTTGTTATTTTTTTGTATTTCTCCTCCAATACATCTGTGAGAATGGTATTTTTTTGCGGGGCAAGGTCTATATTTTATTGACACCAATTTCGAGTTTATGCAACTTTTTTATCTTTTTTTCCTGGAGTGGAGATGAACAAAAAAAACACAGTTCTGATGTTGGGTATTTTTTATGGCCGTCAGATGCAGGATATATAATAAGATATTGCATTAGATCAGTTCTTTTTGTTTTTTTTAATTTTTTTTATATTTATAAAACATTTTCTTTAACAGTTTGCTTAGGGGCTTCCAACATGTAATCATCTGATCGCTTGCACTTTGTACTGCAGTACTAATGTAATGCAGTTTATATTGATTTCATGAATCTCCTTTTACACCCTGCCATAGGCAGAGTATAACAGGAGTACAATTATGGCAGGCCTTAGGGCTGAAATTAATCATAGCCCTGTTTTCAATTAATTTAGTTGCCGCAGTCATGTTTACCACGCCAGATAAAGAGTTAAATGGCCAGGGTGGGAGCGATCTCCAATCCCAATCAACAGGTCCTGGCTGTAATTAACCCCTTACCTCCGGAGCCAGTTTTGGCCTCTCTGACAGAGCCCCATTTTTTAAATCTGTCATGTGTCACTTTATGTGAGAATAACTTTTTTATACTTTACCTATCCATGTGATTCAGAGATTGTTTTTTTCGTGACACAATTGTGCTTTAAGAATAGTAAGAAATTTTGGTCCAAAAAATGCTTGTTTATTTGTGAAAAATATCAAATTATCGTGGGAAAAAATTTTAAAATTTACCAATTTCAAACTTCAAAAATTTCTGCATGTAAGACAGATGTTATTCCACTCAAAATAGTTTATAACTAGCATCTTACCATATGTCTGCTGTAGTTTGGCATCATTTTTTTAAATTTTTTTTTTTTTTACGAAAATTGGAGGATTAGAAACTTAGTAGTAAATTTTAAAATTTTAAAGAAAATTTTCAATATACATTTTTTTAGGGGACAGTCAGTTCTAAAGTGACTTTGATTGACCATTATGTTAGATACCCCAAAAATGACCTCATCTAAGAAACTACACCCCCTTAAAGTATTCAAAACCGCATTTAGGAAGTTTATTAACCCATTAGGTTTTCACGGGAAATTTAAAACAAATGAAGTGAAATTTCTTTTTTTTTT